>PNEQ01088529.1:17718-51285 GCA_003012365.1 Medauroidea extradentata | reverse complement strand
TGACATGTTGTCAGAATCTCTACAACAAGACCATGACCTGGATTTAGAGAAAGCTATTCGGCGGATACGTTAAGCCGAAACGGTGAGAAATCAACAAAATACAGTGCGGCAGACCGAAGAAGCAACCAGTGTGGAAGTTGTTAAAGTAAAGAAGGGTACTAGACCGCCACCTCGACACAATACTAGTGATCCCCCTTTTAAAGACTCTCACGGACGTCAGCGTAACCTATCAGATGCCTGCTCCAGATGCGGGAAGGTGCCAGATCATCCTTGGTATAAATGCCCAGCAAGTAAAAGTTCGTGCTACAAGTGTGGATAACAGGGGCATTTTAGTAGATGCTGCAAGACAGGTAGGGTACACGTTGTGGAAGAAGGCTAGGATACAGAATACTCTATGGGGGAGGTTGCCAATTGAAGTTGCTGGGGGCAAATCGTGGACCATTGCAGTGAAGATTAAGAATAAGCAAGTAGTGTTTAAGATAGATACAGGGGCAGATGTGTCAGTTATTGGTGAAGAGCTGTGTAACGAGTTAAATATAACGCGTGTAAGAACACAGAAGAAACTATACGGGGCAGGAAGGCAAGCAGTGAAAGTTTTAGGCACAGCACAAGTGATGGTAGAATATGCCAACAAACAAGTAAGGCAGGAAATGTTTGTCGTGGAAGGGCAGGACACACCGTTATGGGTAGGCCAGCGCTCATGGCATTGGACGTAGTCAAACTTAACGTAGTGAGTGAAGTTATCAATGCAAGCTATGTCACAGAGTGGGACAAATACAAGGAAGTGTTTAGAGGTTTGGGGAAAATGAGGGGTGCATATACAATACGGCTAAAAGAGGGATGCACGCCGTGCGCCCATGGTGGTAGTACCAAAGAAAGATGGAGCATTGAGAATATGCGTAGACTATACAGAACTAAATAAGAATGTTCAGCGAGAGAGGCTACAACTTCCGGCAGTGGATGAATCACTGGCATTGTTGGAAGGGGCCAAACTCTTCACAGTTTTTAGACGCGTCACGAGGATTTTGGCAAGTACCCCTCACGGAAGCAAGTGCACATTTGACAACGTGAAGCTGCTCATTGCAAATACAGATTTTCTTTATATTTGGAAAAATAAAACTAGACATTAATTGAAAATGATGTCCCTTTTTTAATTTATTTTAAAGTAAAATATCTAACAGACTTAATGCACTGTACGTTCATGACACACAAGTAGTTAATGGTTTATTAAGTAGGGTAGCACAGAGAAACAGTATTTTAAATTAGCTGCAAATGTTTTTGACGTGTAGGACTAGAGCCTATAACTTTCATAACTGGTTAAAACAAAATGTTTAAAGCTGATACTGAATCCACAAATTTGTATGTCACTGTAAAATTTATGCAACTTTCATATACAGTTCTCTCATATTATTTAAAAAGTGATTTCACTTCAAAAAAAGCTCTCATGCTCAATTTTTTTTATTTTTGTTCTTATTTTCTGAGGATGGTTTGTTTATCAATATATTCTACTCAGTCTTATGACTTGAAGCCTCTGTCTTTAGTTTTGCAATGGTTTCGAAAATATTTTTTTAACGCAAATTAATTTATATTTCATAAATTCATTCTTACAGTTCTAACACTTGTATATCATTGTTTGTGTCTGAATTGTTCTGTTGTAGCACACCAAACAGATTTTTATATTTTTTACCCTGAAATATCACATATTTTGTTTGTCAAAATAAGCCAAAATTAAACAAAATAATTTTTTGTTAGCAAACGGTACATTATTTTAAAACACACTCTGGCAAAATTGTGCATCGTATGACTGTACACAGTCACAAATTTTTTCAAAGCATTTGGTTGAAAAATATTTGCGTTATTTGCAATTATTTGAAATAAATGAAAGATCATGGCCTTATTATGTAGTCAGAATGATTTACACCTAAAATTCTTTTGTACTTTAGCTGTATTGAAATAGCATTTGGATAGTGTGAATATAAAATAAATTTTCACTATGCCATGTTGTAAACATATTCTAGAATTTAAGTGAAGAAGTTTAGGTTAGCATTTAACATCGAGGTTTTTAGCGCTGGCGAGTATAAGAGAAGCACTGGAATGAATGGGCGGGAAACTGGAGATCTCTGAGAAAACCCGCTGACCAACGGCATCGTCCGGCACAATTTCCACATTCAAAAATCTGGGGACCAACCGTGCCGGGGATCGGACCCAGATCGCCTAGATGAGAGGCGAGAGGTCTGACCCCTTGACCATCGCGGCACCTTTCTAGAATTTAAGCAGGTAACAAAAATTACTGCAGGTACGTAAGAGGGAGGGAAATGTAAATTTTTACTTTTCTCAGTTATCTTCGTATCAGTAGTACCTTGCCTGGGGTGTATGTGAGTGTACAGAATAAAATGTTGGCTCATTGTTTATTGAATTTGAAATATCAAATTTTAGAGGCACTAAATTATTTTGAACAAATAAAAAATGTTTATAAATGCTAAAAAGAAATTATTTTAGCTGTTTGACTGAAAAAAGCAGCTTAGTATTTGTGTGCTTATAGGGGTTTTCTGAATGTTGATTTATTCACACATTAACGTAACACAGGGTAACAGGGTTGAGCTTGAAGTAATAATACCACTCTTGGACAATTTCAGGTTGAGACAGTCTTAGAGACGTGTTCATTTATAAATTGTAAGCGTCCATGTGCATTAAAAGTATGTACATTGAAGCCATTTGAGGTTGATGGTAATGTTTTGAGTGTTGCCAACAAACGAACATGAAATTGGCCTGCATCTGTGTGCTGTGGGAAGAAAATATGCAAACTTTAGTACTGGAAGTAAGTGAAAATGTTGATGGATATATGGGCTGACAGTGACGTGAGGTGCTTGCATGGTGTTGTAGGGTCCCTGACGGGAGCAGGCGCTGGAAGCAGTTCGCTCAGCCCCGTCACTAGCATGGCCCTGGGCAGTCTCACCGGCACCCCACTCAACTCCATAGCATCCATCAACGGGTTGGGCTCAGGGCTGACGGCGCACAACGGCACCAGCTTGGACGCCCTCACCTCCGCATACACTGGCATTCAGCAGTACTCTGGTAAGTTTGCCCTCTGCGCAACACTGTGTTCGTTGTGCTTTTGACTCGGTGCTACAACACTAAACTTGGTTTCATAATATTCTAGTTGAGTGTCCCGGTTTTTTCCCCCTTTTCCTACATCACCTGATCCAAATTCTGGGACGGTTCTTACCTTAGTGTGGCAAATTCCTTCTCAGTTTCCTGTATGCCAGAGCCGATTGTTCCTTTTCTAATGAGCTCGCTCTCTGAGAAAGTATAAGTACCAACTTACCTCTATGCAATTTTTATAAACACTGCAGTTCTGGAGAGCAAGTGACTTTTATGAGCTCTTGTGTGCTGTGTCATTGCCAGTGATAAGTAAATACAAAAGTAGCATCTTGCATCATGTTATTTTCTCTCAGATATCTCATTTATTTTTAGTATTTTCAGTGTAGTGAACTTGTTTTTGAAGATACATTTTTACAAAGAACTGACAGGATTTTACGTGCCTCATGCAAAGAAATTTCTCTCTGCTTGTTATACATGTGTGTGCCACGTCCCTCCTCCTGTACCTCTGAAAATGTGCGTACCTGCATGTGGTTATACTGGATTTGGCCAAAGTACCATTACCAAACATCCAATACGTGCACTGAACATCTTTGTAGTATTAAATTTTAAATTCAGACTCCCATGAAATTGATGTATTTAAAAAAAAATAATAATTGCGTTGGTGTTAGTATCGGTATAGTTTCTTGTATCAGGACAGTAAATTAATTGTCATTACAGCCCAATAGTAACAGTAGACCTTTGTTGGTTTGCCTACTTTGTGAAGTTAGGGCTGAAGGTGCAGGTTGATACGACTGGGTTGTGACATGGGAGGGTGGGGTAATTGCAACCTTTGTTTCATTAATGCTTTTGCCATTTTGTGAAATAAATACCTCATGTTTTTAAAACGCACAATAATATTTCTTGCTTGTAAGCCTGTGCCGCGATTGCCGCTAATATATGTATGTAAGTTTGTCAATTATGTAAAAAATTTTTTATAAATTTGAAGAAGTGGTCAGTAATTAAAATGTAATACATGGTTTACGTCTTTTAGATTTTTCTACTGAAAATAGTGTACACAATTTGATATGTATTGTGCCCTTCAGAGTGGTTTTGGAATACGTACTTTTTTGCTAATTGGCTTAGAGGAAAAATTTGTTTCATATAACCACATGAATGGTACTAGTGCTTTTTAAAACTGTGCATGTAAATGTTACCTTATAAATATTTATACAGTTTTCGGGTACACAACAAAATTTTCGTTTAAATGAGAGGTTATTTTGCAGACATTTTGGGGCAATGTTGCACTAAACAATTTTTACAACATACTTCAGATAGGTGACGATCTGACGCCTGCCAACTCACTTCCCTTCTAAACTGCTCATTTGTAGGCAGGTTTTTTAATGCATATATTTTTCAAATATTCAAGTGTTTTTGTTAGACATCTACTCAGATTTTCTAACAGTTACCACACGTCCATTTTGGTGAAACTTCCTAATGTTTGTTCATAGTTTCTTTGAAGGAAATTTAGTCGTGGGATTGTGTAAAGATTGCAAAAAAAATCCTGGTATTGAGTTCCTTTAAGGAATAATATACTTTATTATTGCAGGATTGTTGTTCGAAATAACATTATTTGTTGCTTCCAAAGAATAGACATCACGTGATTCAAACTCGTTAAATTTTAATTTGTATATAGGATATGTAATAGACAGGTTGCTGAATTTGATGCATGTACAACTTTCAATTCTGATTCTACAAATCACTTTCATTATTTAAGAATGTGTAATACGTGTGTGCTAAATATGTTTATTGCATGTTATGGAAGTTAAGAAAACAGAAGTCAAGAAAATCAGGAAACAGCAGTTTTGCAAAAAAAATATTTTTTTTGTAAACTTTGATTAAATATACAAGCTGAAATTTGGCACAGTTATTTGTTCTGCTGCACTACACTTTACTGTCTTATGGTTCGAGCTAGAGATTTTTGGTAAAAAGAATTTTGTAACAACTTGTTCTATTAAATGCCTTACGTGCACACCTGCAACTCTGGTTCGTAGTTATTGGCAGAATGTAATAGGGCAGAGGCATGGCTCATTTGACTGCACAAACCAGAACAATGTTACCACGACACCACACGTCTGTGATTTGTGGGTAAGACCCCAAGATGCCGAAGTTACAAACTTCCAATCACTGACCATAAAGCAAAGAAACAGATGTGCACATAAGCAGCGAAACAAATAGTTGCAGAATTCTTTTCACCAAAAATTACTCTCTCTAAACAAATTTCTGTGCCATATTTACTATTTGTGTTGAATAGTTGCTTATACAGTAAATTATTGGTTATACCAAGTGAGAAATGTGTATTGCAGGATCGCCTTTTTGTAAGTTTTTAATTTGGCATTAAATTATTGTTGTGTACAACAAATATATTTAGCACACATTTGTTTTGAGTTCTAAACATATACAAATCAAATTAATTTTGAACTTTGCATTGCTATAAATTTAGTCATATGTAAAATTGACTGCCTACGAAGTTACACGTTATTATATTCTCGGTAGAAAAGTTAAGGATATACCTAAATCAAATGCTGTTTGAAGTTAGACTAAATATTTGGTCCCAGTAGAAAGTTACTGCTTTCTAAGCTGTATTTTCAAGTGGTGTCTTCTTAGGTTGCAAATAGTCCAAACAGGAAGAATTGGATTGTGTGTGTTATCTTGACATGCAGTTGATGTTCAGCTGTTCGAAATTGCTCAGGTCTATATTGACAGCGTTTTGAAAGGACACATTCAGATTTGGAAGCAAACTAAACTCAAATGATGCAGTCTCTACCACTGTCCGTTATACAGTCCTTTATTTTCAGGGTCTGGTGATGGTTCCACATGGATGGAAGTATAATATTATTCTGTATCGTTTAACATTTACGGATTACACTAGTAAGAGATGATGATTGGCCCTAAAACTGTTACGCAAGAAAAAAATAGTATTATTTTGTGTTTGTGCATATTAATGCTCAACTTATGGACACTACCTGTTTGACTTTCTCATATAATTTATTCATCTTCCAACAGTTGGAACTATTTTTGGAACTTAGTAACAATGAACTCGTATTACAGTTGTCAGTTTTTCAAAAATAGTCAAACATTTCCTAGACTTTTATCAGGACTGACCTAGAGGGCGGAACAGGCAGGCCACTGTCTGAAGCATTTTATAAAGGGGTGTTCCAAAAATAAATTGGCTTTAAACAAGAAAGGAAGGTTAGTGTGATGCAATTCATAAAAGAAGACTTACAGGATCTATTGAAAGGTCACTTGGGACTGTGAGGGTGCCAAATTCGTAATACAACTGCAGTTTGAGGTCAACTAAACATACATGTGCTGTAAATTAAGAAGGTAAAATTAATTTACAGGTAATGTACCATAAACAAAAAATGTTGACATTGACTTATTATTAGTCTGTGAAAACAGTTGGATGCCAACCTGTTAAATTCAACAAAAAGTCGACAGAGGTAATGTCTAACAGTTGAATATTATTGAGTACAAAATTAATGTAGAATAACATTTTTTGCTATAGAGCAACTTTGCTTTATAGTTTTTACAGGTATAGTTACATGCTTCAATATGCATGGGTTGTGTCTCCACCTTGATTTCCACTGTTTTTAATTTTGATGTAGTTTGTGAACAGCAGATGAGAACAGAAAAAAGTACTGTCACGAGAGGGTGCAGTACATAAATTCACACTAAAAAGGTTTGTTTTTGTTTAATTTAGAAGTTTTTGACAGTAAACCGTGTACTGTGAACCCACAACACAGCAATCCTAGATTTCACATTCTGCTAACTTTGTGAGAAAATATAAAAATTTGCCAGTGTCAAACAATTAATTTAAAAAAAAGGCACGCCAAATATATTATTAATACTGTGTTGTATAAGTGCTCACAACCTGCCATCATGAGGATGAGAACAAGACTGTCTGTGTGGAAACATAATCGTACATCAAACATGTTACTACAAATTTAACAAACACAAATTGCATTCACGGGTTTACAAGCAAAGTAGTAGGACTAGAACACATTCAACAGAAATGTTCCTTTAGAACAATCTCATGTGCTGGAATATTTACGAGATGTTAAAAAATTTTACATCATAACTGTCAAAATATTTGCACACAAAGTTTGGAAAAAATATTTTGTTTGTATTTACATTTATATAAATTATTTAATGTTAATTCATTTACCACAACCTCTAATGTGAGGTGACATCATATTGGTCTTGTGGAACCTTTGCAAAGATTAGTTTGTCCTTCCAACCTACTATATTTATGCTTAGATGTGGTCGTGTGACTTACTTGGGTGCACAGAGATGTTAACCTCCAATTGCGTGAATAGTTTTGAAGGTTACATTGGGTGCTCGTTATTTCTAATTGAAATATACTGAGCATTCTTGCGATTCCCTTGGGCTTCATATTGGTAGAGAATTCAGTGTCTTGCACCATGTTGAGATCTTCATCTGAAATCTTTGCCAGTGTACAGGATTTCATATCCTAATTGATTGTCATTTTCATTGTCTGCTTGGATGCCTTTTTTTGTACAGTTTTTGCATGTGAAGGGTGAAGTTCTTGTATAGACAGTTTTCCACGTTGCCTTCTAGATGTGAAGCATAGATTGTTGGGCGTAATCTTGTTTATTGCCAGACAAACTTTTCAGTACAGCTGTGGGAAAAAATCTGCACTGTATGATTATCATTTACTAAACCAGTGCAATGTTTATCATTCTCATGTAGGTGGAAATGTAAGCTGACATATCCTTAATTTTTGCATAGGTGTCCTTACCTTTTTAGGAGAATTTTTTTGAATTTGGAGAATTATTTAATTTTCTGTAGTGAGCATTAAATTAGATTTGTTACTCCTGGCATTTGGTGTACAAGTTGACAATACGTATACACTAATTATTTGTGATGCAGTTAAATAAATTTTTTTTTGTGGGACCAGCACAGGAAGGTGTGCAAATTAAAGTAAATTGTCCTCGCTTGACCGGTTTTTAGACATTTATTGAAGTTGATTTTCTCATCAAAAATTTTGCACCATTAAAATCATATGTTCATTGAGGACGCATATGTGTGCAGGTTGTGCTGGTCAGAAAGTTCGTATGTTGAAGAACCTCACATGTATAATATATGATGCATCTTTCAGCCTATACTGCTAGGTGCTATAGGTATTTAATGAAAATATTGTTCTCTTTTTTAACTTTCAGTATTAACTTCATATCCTAGGCTTCTGGGTTCAAACCCACATTTAACATTTTATCTTGAAATGTTTTGGCAGTCATTGCCAGCAGCCATCTTCATGTAGCCATACTGAGCGACTAGTGCTAACGATTCGGGCCTCGTAGACCTTAGTTTCTGTGAGGCTGTTTCTCGATCGACGAGGCTCATCGACAGTCATAGACTGTGACTTGCTCCTGATTGGCTGAGGTGGTCTGCCAATCCTGGCGAATTTCTGATTGTTATAATTCAAGTTGTTCATGACAAAATGTGCCTATATTTAATTTGAAGTACTGTACATCCATATTTTGTGCTCTTGTTCCAAGAAGTAAAACCTTTAATACAGTTCTAACACAGAAGCCTAGGACATTAACGGCTGCGAAAGCCTTGAATCTATTTCATTTATAGATATTTTTTGCTATGGTAGGACAGTTTTCCCATTAGAAAGAAATTTCAGGATTTGTGTGAATCTGACTAAGTTGTTGTTTATCCGTATGTGTTAAGTACAATAGTTGTGTATCTGACGTAATTTTGGAAACAGTTGTTTGAACTGTTGCTGTTATTTGTTTGCATATCAGGACAAATTTATAGCATCTTCTCACTAGTTACGTGTAGGCGAGTTAGACTTCTGTTGACCATTGGGCAAACAACTTCCGGAAACAATGCAGTGTGCGGTTTGTGTTGGCAGCAGGGTTCCCCTCGTTTGGTGGTGGCGGCCATTCGGCCAGCTCGGCGGCCAGCGCGGGCTCCCCTGGCTCCGGGCCGGCCGGCAAGCAGATAGAGGGCCCCGAGGGTGCCAACCTGTTCATCTACCACCTCCCGCAGGAGTTCAGTGACACCGACTTAGCATCCACATTCCTGCCGTTCGGGAACGTTATCTCTGCCAAGGTGTTCATTGACAAGCAGACCAACTTGTCAAAGTGCTTCGGTGAGTCCATTCTTATTCTAACGTGCACTTAACCCTGGTGGTGGCTATGTGGGCACATCCTGGAGCGCTGCAGTCATCGCAGCTTTGAATGATGAAATTATGGACAAGTGGGGGAGATGTGAGAGTCCAGTGAAAACTCTCAGATGTGTGGTTATGATGTTGTTACAATTTTATATTTTTAGAAATTAATGATCACAACATTCATTCTAATACTGTTTATTACATTTACTTTGGGGACCAGTGTGATTCACCACCAGATCCTGTAAAAAATTTGAACTGCAATTATGCAGTGCACCCTACAGCAGGTGTTTTTTGTTATTGAGTAACCAAGTAACCAAAATGGAGTATTATAGCTTGTGGTATTCTAAAGAAGGTAATTTCTCTTAGGCATTTTCTCATGGCAGATTCAAATGAGCAGCAGATGTTTGGGAAGATGGGCATGGAAGTGTGAACAGAAATATGTGTATTAGAAGTACTATGCATGTGATAGAAATAAATAGATACAGTTTATTATTTATGTTCATTTGTTTCGTGTTTGGTGAAAGATTAAAATATGGTTTGATTTTTAAAATTAAACTATTGCTACAATTTATGGCTTAAGAAGAGTCTTTGTTTTGTGTCGAATTTCCACCTTTGAGATGTGGGAACAGCATAGCGATTAGAGCCAGTGTCCCACGCTTGACAAGAAGCGTATCACCTCTATTCGCAGCGCGCCAAACTGGCGTAAAAGGTTTTCCTTGTAGTATTTTTACGAGACTTTTAAGCGGTGACCACATTATTTTATTTTTGAATAGTATGAAGTAAAGACCAACATATGCCTCTCACATTTTACGAATTCAGGTTATATTTTTGTAGTTACGGCAGTCTAACAAACAATTTTTGGCCATTTTGAGAGGCCCGAAAATCATGTTACTAATAAGCGTGCTGAATTTTTGAAAACATGGAAGCATAGTTTAAAGTGTGTGTTCTTTTCATAGATAAAGCTAATATGAATAAGTTAAGCAGTTTTGCGTAAAAACAAATACGTATGACACGCTGCAACGCTGCCCATGCGGCATTCCAAGGACTCCTCTTATGATGTCATATTTTGGTGGTGGTATAACCACAAAATACAAACCTGGCTAGTAGTACTTTACAATGTTTTGTTTGTTTTGTAAATAAGCAAGTGTTATACAAAACCTTGCTTCATTATGTTCCTGGTTGTTGGCAGGGAGATGAGCGGATGCCAAACAATTCTTGCCACCATACTTGCGGGAAACACTTATCATTGCTGGGTAAACTTGAACAGTGGAAAATGTGAGGTGAGGATAGAGTACTGTTTAAATGCAGTGGTGGAGAGAAATATAAGTGCCTTGAGAAAATCAGCCTGCCATCAGGAATCTACCAAGAGAAGTTTGGTGGTAGGCCGTTAAACAAACTGCTTGCCCACCAGGGTTTCCAAACTAACTTTTTTTTTTTTTTTCGGTTACACAGTATCATTTCTTAGCAATCAATAGTTTTGTGTTGTGTTATTTGTAACAAATTCATAGTTTTTTTTCCTGTCCACACAATATTGAAAGATGCTAAAAGAAAGAATTTTTTTTTTTCTTGTGTAGGTTTTGTGTCTTACGACAATCCAGTGAGTGCACAAGCTGCAATTCAAGCCATGAATGGTTTCCAAATCGGCACGAAGCGCTTGAAAGTGCAGCTGAAGCGTTCGAAAGAAGCATCGAGGCCATATTGAGGCTGAACAGGTGAGATGCTCACGTGATTCAGAATGCTGCTGAGAACTGCCCTCTGGCTTCCAACATCGTCGTCTTCAAGCCTTGCCAGTGTTCCTACCCTCCCCACTAGGGATGTCCCGATGTATTGTGAACATGAGTAGATGCCAATTGGTCCTGCATGATGAGGCATTGCAGTTCTATTTTGAGTTGAGCATGTTGATTCAAATATATTTATTTTTCCATAGTTTGTATTCTAGTCATTATTGCATCATGTGATCCAAACAGTTTGACGGGGCTGTGGGAGGTTTTTTTCCTCATAAGAAAATTTATTTATTTTTGTCGAAAATTGGTGTTGTAGATGACCAATCCTGCGAAGAGTGACTTAATGGTTGTTGTTAACATCCTGTCCTTTATAATAGAAGAATATGAAAATAAAATTTCCGGAGGGAAAGAACATACTACACTGTTAAAACGGGTAATAAAAGGAAAAAAATCACATCTTCACAATGACTGTACATTTGGGTAGTTAAGCTCAAATGTTATTTATGTTGGGAGTATTGCTGGTAAGTTATACTCTTTTAAACAGTATTCCTACCCAGTGTCGTGCATTATTTAAAATTATCTTATTTGGCATAGTTCTTTAATTTAAGAAAACGTGAGTACAGTAGTTAAAATATTTATGCTGTCGAGCACTTGTTCGATACTTGAAAAACTAAGAATTACAATGTGCGACAAACGACAGATGCTGTATTAATGCATAAGCAACCAATAGATATGGTGCGTACAACACACAAACATTTTGTGTAAATGAGGGGAGAGTTACCAGATTAATTAACGAGTTGTAAATAATTGGTTGATCATTGTCTGCAGTAATGTTATTTATATTTTAATAAAAATTTTCATTTGATCTCGGAATAGCATGTTACTTAATTTATAGTTTTAGTCCTTAGAATGGAGATTTGACTGTTATTCTTACAAACAATTCCAGTGTTTCTGGTATTTCGCTTCACTATAATTCTGTGTTTCATAGAGTTTTGGTTGAATTTTTATAGTAATGTTAATTTTTTATAGGTATATGTTTATTTTTGTTCCAAAAAGACTGAGTATAGCTTTAAACAAATGTAAACCAGTTAATTTTACTGGTAAAGGTTGTATTATCGAAGAGTTTATTACATTAGAATTGAAGAGTGGTGTTTGCATTGCCAGTCCTACTGTGCGTCCATCTGACTGGTAGTATTTATACATTCCTTCCCAGTAGTGGCTTTTGAGTTCCAGTGTCGTGTTGTTGTTGTTAATGTGTACGTGTACTATTGTGCATGATGTCTGAGCACTGAAGTGAATGTGTTTGTGTGTCTCCTCCATTGTGTTGCGTTGATGATCTGCTGGAGAGACGTTTCCTTTTAAAAGGTCACAAAAACACTACAGATGACTCCTAATTTTGAGAATTTGTGTGCTTATTTTCTAACACCATTACAAATGCCTTTTATTTTGTTTAGAGCAGCTAGCTAGTATCACTTGTCAGTTAAATTTTTCCAGTGTAAAGCTCGTGGACGTAGATTTAGCATAAGTTATGAGGTAACGTTGTTTGCAGTGTCTACATCAGCCAATAGATGATCAGGGGAGAAATGGATCACTTTGTAAATAACATTACTTCAATTTCTTTTATGACTACCCAGTCAAGGTAAACGTGTAACTAATATTTGGAAACTGTGTGTTGACGTTTACTTACTATATTTTTGTTACGGCAATGTGCATTTATTTTACTCTGTGGTCAATAGTTTGTCACATTTGTTGGTGTTATTATTCTTACATGATACCATGTGAAAGACATGTTCGCTTCACAACTGCATCAAAAAACCGTACAATTCAAACCTGTTTTTGTTGACTGCACTGCATTCTAAAAGGTTATATTGCTTTTATTAAAAGCTAATTACCATCTTATTTTCAAATCTCTTAATTTTTTATTAGGAAATATGTAAAATATTTAAAAAAGTGCAAAACTCTTAAAAAAAAATCATTAACTCTTTCGCTGCAATATTAGACTATTCTCGAGTATACAAAATATTGCTTAGCTGCGACGCGAGACTTTAGTTGAACACAGAATTAAAACAAATTAAACGACTCCACAAAAACTACGTAGGCCTATATGGTTTTCTAGTTAGAAATGAACCAAAAATAAACTTAATTTTATTTTAAGTTATCTTGGGCATAGTAAAATGTTCTTATTCTACAGCAAAAGAGCTCAAGAAACAGCCAGTGCTGTGAATAATTACATGCAGTGGAAACCCATTTTTACATTTCTCAAGGGACCAATATAAATTGTTGTAAAAAGCAGGAAGTGAATTAGGGGGGAAAAATAAAGAAAAAAAGTTGCATTGTGAAAGTAGTTGATGGTACTGAAAGAAAAAAGGTGTGAAATACAGGAAAGTGTAAAATTGATTGGTGTAAAATGTGGTTCTAATGTATTCACACCTTAATTTTTCTCTTTGAGGGCACTGGTTGCCTCAAGATAAGATGACATACAGTAGTAGGAAGTGAACGGTAACTACTTCACTGAGGCGCACATTAAATGCAGCATTGCAGCTGTGTGCCGACACTGAACTAGCAGGCAAGCTTTCTCTTGAACCAGTTTTCACTATGAGACTTTAAGCCGTGACCATGTAATTTTTTTTTCTGTGAAAAGTGTGAAATGTAGTGCAGGGTATCGGAGTTTCGCATATATCCATTTTTAGTTATGAAAGTTTAAAAGTCGGTGTTGACATATGTTGGAAGGCTTTGAAACATTTATGTGCATGGTGTCTTGACAGTGACATTCCAAACTTGTCAAATGAGTGTTATTTTCATTACTTAGCATGCTAGAATCACGTGGAATACTGTAAGTTCTTAACAAAAAATACAATAGTAATTTTTTGATTTTTTTCCAAAACCATATATTCCGATTACAATACCTGTATACCAATTCCAATGCGTTCTTATGCTCGGATACCAGTGCCGATGCTGTTCTTGTACCACTTTACCAATTTTCTTTTCTTCGTGTTTGTTTTTACAGCTCATTTTTGTGCAGCAAATGAACAACATTTTTTTTAAATATAATTACTTAGTATTTTTACTATCTGTTTTAAGTAAGGAGCTCTCAGTGTGCACTCGCTCATGCATTCGTGAAGTAAAAGATTATCTCAGTTGCAAATATTTACTCTGCTTCAAAACTAGTACAGAGATACAGTCCTACAGATGTCCACTAAGAAGATATCTATTCTGCAAATAAGTCACATCGAATTATGATTAGTTCAGATTTTGTCCTTTCCCCATAATAGTTTGCTGTTGTATGTATACGAAAATATAGCTTTTTTTGCATGGTGTCCCAAGGTGTTCAATAAATTGTTTCGGTTTCAGAAAATTCACATACCCTACACATAGGGTAAGAGTTGTTTCAACTAGTGCACACACTAGGAAACACACAAATAAAATTCTCCTTACTGTTTGTAACATTCTATATCTAATATTTTATGTGAAACACTGTAAAAATCTTAGAATAATTTTTGCTTTGGGGGAGTATGACAAACTGAAGTGTTCTGCTGAGTTGCAGAAAACTTACACTTAAGCACAAGAAAATGAGCAACAAAACAAACCAACCAAACTAAGGAGACTGGAAATGGCTGTAGACGACAATCATAAAAGTAATTCCGAAATATGACTAGTTAGTATGTATTGGTAACCAAAAAGCGAAAAAGGAGTGTGAAAAGAAACAGACTGGTGTAAGAGTGTAAGGTTGGTAGCGGGAGGCCGGCAGTTTGGCAACAGGGTGGACAGGCCAGATAGTGAGGGACTTGATAAAGTAGAGAGGAAGTTGTGAAGAGACGATGAACTGTACAGGGACCATGGCCGTAGAAGAAAAGGTCGGGCACTCACCTGGAAACTTGACCCCCTTGTTGTTTGGCTGCAGTTCACCAAGTTACCGAGAGTGTTGTATATATAACTCCGCCCACTTCCCTCCCATTTTTTTTTTCCAGTTTTCACATTATAAAGATAAACAATTTATCAAAACATATTTTTTATCAATTGATGAAATACTTCCTTCACTCACAATCCTAAAGCATGGCTCGAGCAATATTTATTTACTTTATAATGTATACACTGGAATAAAGTGGGCGGAGTTTGAGCCCGACCGCCCTGATTGCAGCGCCAAAGACGCACAACACACACAGTAACTAGGCAAACTGCAGCCAAACAACAAGAGGGTCAAGCAAAATACATTGGTAGACAGATGAGTTTCCAGACCTGTACTAGTACAACCTTGACGAGGACCATACAATGTGTGTAAATATTGCAACAATGATAGACAAAGATGAGGACAACACAAATAAACACAGCGACAGAAATGGTTGTAGACGAGGCAACACAATGAATATACCAGCGATGAAAAATAGTGGGCTCCATTTGACGACAATAGCATTATATACATAGTATATTTCAATTTTAGATATATACTTGTATGTTTGTCAACTACAGCTTTATCTGGCTACATTTATTAGTTTCCTTGTTTGGTTTGTTGCTCATTTACTTGTGCTTAGTCCTTATATGTAACTGCAGTTTTACTGCAACTGCTACATTCACTAGCAATGACATATACAGCAAAACACCTTAGTTTGTGAACCACTGTATCGCTCAGTTAAGGGCGCGGTACACCACAATTTTCATCACCATTTTTTAATGTGTTATTTGTACCAGATATTTTTTTCTTATTTTAGACACAAAATGCGACTAATTTTTACTCTTATAAATATTTTTTATCTCGCATAGTTTTCGCGTAATGGCTTGTTAGTCAAAATTTGCAAGTTTCCGTTTTAAGGACTACACTAAAACCGACATTTGAAACTGAAAAAATCACAGTGGATAAAGACGTTGCAGGCTACGATGTCATGCACATAAAAATAAAGAATAAATTTTTTTCTGTAGTTAAGTAAAAATTAGGAAATTTAAAATAAAATTTTTGAAGATTTCAATAATTTTTATAAAAATATTTTATTTTGTGGTTTAACATAGCTGAATTTGTAGCCAACAACATTAATATTTCACTGTGAATTTTTTCAGTTTGGTAAGTGAGTTGGTTTCAGTGTCGTCCTTAAAACGGAAAAATGCAAATTTTGGCTTTGAGCTATTACGCAAAAACTATGCGAGATAAAAAATTTTTATAAGAGGGGGGGGGGGGCTAGCGAATGAACTACATGGAGTCGGTTGTTACAGTATATTTTAAGTTAAAATTCCTCCCCGTATCGTTCGTAGCGTGTAGTGACCGGGGAAGTGAGAAAGGAGTTGAACAAATATAAGGTTCCAAAAAAACCACTACAGATGGTGACTTTACGTTCAGTTAAGAAAGAAAGGTGTAAACACGACTTACCCTGGTCAGCGCGCAGAAAAGACTGGCCGACCCAAGATGGCGGTTGGGCTCCATGTGCCGGCAGCACTGACGCCTGGGATCATTTCAGTACTCTTTTAAAACTAAGATACACAAAACCCTTTAAAACCATGCCAGAAAATCTGGGTAAATTAAGTTATGAATTTTAAAAGCAAATTAATGTGTTTATCATTCCCTGGGTGTGACATAGGGGGTGGAGATGACTTAACGTAAACACAAACATTTCTTAATTACATAATAATACAATACGGTGCAAAAGTACTTAGAGTAGTACTCATTGATAGAACACGCACAAGAAAGGACGAACACATTTTCTGCGGAGGTTGGTAATCAGTGCACCTAGCAGCCAGAGGACGCACTAGGTATGGCGGGAAGTTTGAAAGTGAGAAGAGAGGTTATCTGATATTGAGGCCAGGTGGCTGTCTGGATTTGGTGATGTATTGGTGAGCCAGTTCCCAGCGTCTCAACTCTGCACTGTTGTTCTGCTGAGGTAGAGCCCTCACCACTCTGGTAGTGTAGCAAGAGTCAAAACTGCAGAGTTGAGACAATGGGGAACTGGCTCACCAATACATCACCAAATCCAGACAGCCACCTGGCCTCAATATCAGATAACCTCTCTTCTCACTTTTAAAACTTCTCGCCACACCTAGTGTGTCCTCTGGCCGCCAGGTGCATTGATTACCAACCTCTCCTGAACAATAGACATCAGTGTCTCCACTCGCCGCCTGAAGAAGCCGGCCCGGCCGGCGAAACGTCGCAAGCCTCTGCGCTTCCGCGAAAAATGGTTTGTCCTTTCTTGTGTGTGTTCTATCAACAAATACTACTTTGTAAGTACTTGTACACCGTATTGTATTGTTATTATTATGTAATTAGTAAGCCTAGTGGCCTCTTCCCGACAAATATTTCTAAATTAGAACTACAGGGACTTGCTGTAGGACCTGAAAAAGAAAACACACTTGGGACCTATCTAGTACAATGCTGGGCGTTACGTTACGTATAAATAATTTATAAAATAAGTTCCCAGAGCCTGGCAAGCAAAAGGGAGGGGGGGGGGGAGGTGGCGCTCCGTGAAGTGCTGAAACTTGCAGGTTGTTCCATTCAGTGTTCAGCAAGTTGAGCAAAATAAAAACATCCCCCATAGTCTGTCTCACAGGTTACTCCCATTATGAGTGTATTTAACTTCACTTGGCTTTTAATTACAAAACTATTACATTCTGATAACGATGCCAAAATCCTCGCGGTTGGCACCCAGTCTCCAACTGGCCTTAAAACATCCAACACAACCATACATATACAGAAGCCTCACATTAGCATAGCTACCAACCTAACAACACACAATTACACTATACTTAAGACGTCCTAACTTATACACTACTCTAATATTATCCATACATAACAAAAACACTTCCACTTTCTTATACACACTGCACTGTAAGGGGTGGGGGGAAGACAGTACGGGTGCTGCTGCCCGGGCGGATGTGTGTGTGGTTTAGGCTAGATGGGCCAGGAGGTACGACGTCAACCTAAAAAATAATAAAATTGTATGAAAAAACTGTAATTAATTACATTGAAAGTTGTCTAAAAATATATTGAATTCACAGCGGTAAAATATGAGCTCAGTTATTACTTGGCAAGTCACAAAATATATAAACAAAAATGGTGAAAATCCTTTTAAAAATGTGACGGTGATGGTATGAAAACAGCATGCAGCCGCTGTCTGTGCTGAGCCAGCTCACTCAACATATTAGAGGCTAAAAGTGGGCTGTGTTACAGTAGCATCATTTGGCGCGTTTGCAAATTTTCATTCAACTGTAGTCCGGCCTTTCTGTACGCCATTTTGTCATTTCATGTCTTTTTTATCTTGCTCGACTTGGCACTGACAGAGTTTACAGTCTTGCACAACCACCGTCAGTATTAGAGCAAAATTTTATTGTATTGGTTTTAACACTGTGCTAGTTAAAGCAATTAACTTGAAGCATTACATTTTGTTTTAATAATGCATTTCATAAAATGTTCGTTTCATATCGTCAGAAAGGAAAGTTGTGCTACCTGTCTGCAATATGTGGAAATATGTTTACTGCCATGGCTGTATCAATTTTTGGAAATAAATTAGATATTCGTGCACTGCGTGCTCCAAACTCGTGATTCATATTTACGTAACATACTAGCTGTTATAGCGATTCCCTTGCAACCAATTATATATATATAATTTTAGAAGATTTTACTTAAAGATGTCAAAAAAATGGTGTTTTTGTCTGGTTGTATGTTGGCAAAAGCTGTAGTGGGGCTATCTTATCAGCCATCTTGTGAATGCCTCGGTCGTACAGTAGCTTTATCGGCTTTGTACGCAACTTGTTCCTACGTTTGTGTACAATCATTTAAAGATTATTTTTACTAATTAATTTAATCTTAAATGTCGGACTGTTTTGATGATACTTGAGTTACAATACCGAAGTTATATGAAATGGTAGGTGTTCTTATAATACGAAGACGTATGTTGATTGATATAAATTTTTATTTTAACTATCACTCGCCTAATTTTTCCATTAAACGCTATGGAATTCAGATTATGTGCTCGCTATAAAGCACTTCGTGCTAGGCGTTCTCATTTGTTTTGGGACAAGGGTCGTTCATATCCGCATTCAGAGGTATGCTTTTGATTGGAAGATGTTCGACTATGATATAAATTTGTATTTTGATCATTTCATTTCTTATTTTACTCCAAAGTTACAAAAATCAGGTTCCAACTAGAGGCACTTTGCAGAAAAAATGCTAAATAAGACCCAAGGGATTTTGTAAATGTGACGTATGGAACCGTGATTACGTGTGTGTAAAATAAAGGCTCTAGTGTAACTGCAATGTTACAACGTATCAATTAGGAAATGTATGACAAAAAATTTGTGAACCTTGGGAGACATATGGTGTGATGTGAGCAGTGCTTGGATTGGTGACGTGTGCGAAACGCATCCCTTGACACAAATTTGTGTCGAAACCTTGCTTACGTAGTAGGATGTTGTGTATAGGTAATGTTTGACTAAATTACCTTTGAATATTAGATAAAGTAGATTTATGTTAGAAATTATGTTACGTTGCTGGCAAGCAAAATTTGGTGATAGTACATTTTACAGTTGTATTAAAAAAAGTAAAAAATCGGACTAATGTAGACATTTCAAGACTTTTTAAACTCTTGACTAATGTAGACATTTCAAGACTTTTTAAACTCTTGACTAATGTAGACATTTCAAGAGTTTTGAAACTTGGACTGATGTAGACATTTCAGGACTTATGAAACCATTTCTCAGGACTTCGTATATTCAACGTATTTCCTTCTTGGTAATATGTACAGTAATATAAAATTTGAACACAAAACAATCAGTTATGTGCGAGTAGGTGGGTTTTTCATTGTGATGTTTTTGTTTATTCAGCATATACATATATTTTTTTGAATATTTTGAAATTTATCATCGGTGATTATTTATTATGACAGTTGTATATACCTAACTTTTCAATATTTTTTTTTTTTAATCATTAAAAAGCAAGACTGTTGGATGCATGTTAATAAAAACAGTGCTTCAATTTGCTATATGAAATGTTATGCTTTGATGTAAATTCTGCTGCATTAGTTAGCCAAATCAGGTCACAGTCGTGATTCTCATGCTGGTTAGCCTTCTCTTCAGTAAGTTATGTGAAAAGTGGAAAAGAAAACAGTTTATAATGCATGTGGCTAACTTGTACAATTTTACTAACCAGAGTTGTGGCTTTTTGTGTTGTGCGAAGTAGTTGAAAACCATGGTGTGAAGTCACATGTTGTAACAGTATGCGTCCACAAAGAAATGAGGAAATGGTATGCTTATACAGTCAATTCATGCATGAAAAAAGTTTATTTTAACAATTTCACCATTCAAAAGCTTCAAATTATATAATATAATGCAAGTTAATGTATTTTCACAATCATTCCTTCGTCCTGGGAGCTGCTATATTGAAAAGAACAGACATGTTTGCCCGTGTGTGTCAGTCATCACTGGTAACATCCATTGTAAAAGAAACCTTTTTGTATGAAACATAATGTCTGTATTAACACAAGTTGGAGTGACATGTCTTTAGTGTGTAGATAGATTGAGAGCATTATTGTGCACATAATGTGTGAAGGTGTCGTGCATTTTTATGGACTGACTTTCTTGTCTTCCTGGAAATCTGCATGTCATACTAGCTTATTTTAAGAAATAATTTTTAAGTTATTTCTCAATGCAGGGGGCAATCACCATTATTTCTTCCAAGGCTCTGTTATCAGAGATACTTTACTTATTTACTAATTTGATGTCGAGTGATAGTAAAATATTTGAAATTGAACTATTAAAAATTTTTGTACAGATAAATATTGTCTTGCAGGTACAATAGTAACAAACACCACAGAATTATTTACAAATATTGCCTTTTTTTGAATCTGAGAAAATTATTTAATAATAAAAAGTGAAGGGAGTGTCATGAAATGCATTCATGTGTAACGTGCAATCTGTTCAAAATAAACTACATACAATTATTTTACTAAATCACAGACATATTTTCTGTGTTGGATGCCAGCTGTCAATGAGAATTCATTATTTGTTTTGATTCCTTCTAGAAGTGTGTTTCAATTTTGCATGTTCTTCTGTACGTTATATTTTATGGCACTGCATGTCGTTTCAGCTTTAAATTTCATGTTTACGTTTGTCTTGAAAAGAGAAATTAGGCAATTGTGGAGTGTGTTTACTTTTTGTGTACAGCCAGAGTTTTGTGTTAAGAAAAATTTTTATTTGTGGGTGTAATGTGTGACAAAATACACTTCTGTTGGTGTTTGTAGATGCATGGGAGACATACACATTTCCACACACAAACTACATGCCTTTATAGATTATGTAACTTCACTTTTTTATACAGTTGTCCTTAATCTCTTAAGAGGTCACAAAATATCGAGCAAATATTCAAATGGAGGAAATTTACAATACAGTTAAAATCAGTTGAATAGATATATCCTCATTAAGTTGAGACGACAGACAGGAAACTCGAAACTATAATGCTGGAAATTTTCTTTGTGTATGTTTTTAGTGTCGCTGATAAAACACTGATGGATGCAAAGTATGGGTTAATAGGGTGGTGTAACATTTTTATCTGTAAAATCAGCTGTTTTTGATACCAGGAAAGGCTGTTAACCTAGTTTGAAAATTATGGTGATTATTGTTTGAGAGAAAAACGTTAAAAAACAGGGTGATTGTTTTGAACATAAAGGATTAAAATAAACTCCTTGGCCTACAGATTTCCTCTTTGTCTACAATTATGCTCTAGAAGTGTGTGGAGGGATTAATTTTGTCAAACAGCCAAGAATTTCTGAAATAATAATCTTTTATTAATTTTTCCAGTATTAGCGAATAAATTCATTAGAACCCCGATTTTATGTCTGTCCATGGTTCCCTAGAAGACTGTCATTAAATCACTGTTGTCTTAAAATTGCAGTTGTCTTAAATTCAAAATTAAATTTTTCACCTTGCAGCAATCAATTTTTTTACAGCTGTGACCTTGAGAGTGATGGTTAGGGGCACAATATGTAGTATGTTTGTGCTGAGTAGATAGACATATTTTTAAATAACCTTTTTGTAACTTTTTGCACCTTTTTGCACATTACCTTTTATTTATTTATTTTTTACATTTTAAATTTTTTGATAGTGCCCTAGAATATTGTCATAAAATCATTGTAGTCATTGGATCTGTGGTTATAGAATCGGGGTTTTACTGTACTTTGTAAATAAGTGGCAAAATAATGTGGGTATTCATTTGGAGCTTGCATAGAATTCAATCCAGCTATTTTTCTACACAGAGTTGCTGATGAATTAAATAATCCATGTTACAAGCTCTACCACCACTTGGTATTGTCAATGTTTTTTTCATTCTCCAGTATTCGAAAAAATTTTGCTTTGTAGTTCACTGCGTAAATAAGAATGTAATGTGTATTGAACTCATCACTATGCAAATAAGGTGTAAAGTTTCCTAAATGCTAGTGACTCATTATGAATTGAGATTGTTTCACTTTGAAAAAAGTTAGGTTGGGGATGAGGGAGAGGCTTTAACATCTGTTTTCATTTTTCAGTACATCACGGGTGAGTAGTATTAGCATATGATGGTACTGTAGATGCTATTGAATGTACATACAGTAATTTGTGTGTGTTGGAGGGTGGCTCTAATCAACAAAAATAAGCTAGTGTCTTGCAATGTATTATTTGGCCAACATTAATGATCATATGTTTAGTGCACCTAGCTGTGTTGATATAGTGAAAAAATTGGTATTTTGTATGATTAAAAATTTTTTGCCTTGCTCAGGTTTGTACTGCAAGTGCCTGTTGAAATGAATTTTTTTTGGAGAGATTTACAGTTTTCAAAGATTTTAAAAATATTAAAAATCCATTGAATATTTTTCACTTGAGCAAGGTGTAGCAGGGCTTGTTTGGTAAAGTTTTACAATCCGTGTTAAGTACGTGTGTTCTCCAGGAATAAAATAAAAATTGCGTTCTCAGTAAATTCTTGTTTTGGTTTATTAGCAGTATAGACAAAAGTGATGTATACAGGATCATAAAAATACATTAATATAAAGTGACCATGTGTTAAATTTGATTAATTTTTCAATGTTTATTCCAAGTGTTTAGTACAGTCAATAATGATAACATGATAATTGACATAGGCTGTTAGGAATAAAGGGTGCACATTTCAAACCCTGGTTAATGTAAACATAAACGAAAAAACTCTCGTAAATAATGCCAGCCACTGATAAAAAAACATGAAAGAAAAGTTATATGCATATTGGGAAAGGGAAAGAAAGAAGCCATGCATGGATGTCAGGCAACACTGCTTAGAAGCGACAAGACGAGAGTTGGAAGCATAGACAGCAGCAGTAGCAAGTCATGTGTTCTCTGTCTGCGGCATGTAGGCTGGAATCCTTCACCTGCGCGGTGCAGCAGACTAGCAGCAAACTTACACCACTCAATATTGTTACAATTTTTATAAATGAGGAGAGCATTATCAACTATCAATAAATTTCTTCCGGAAAAAAATTTGTCTCTTTCATTTTCAATTTATGTCATCGACTGGTAAACATGAACATAAGCAAAATTATTTATTTTTAAGAGCTTAAAGTAGGGTATTTCGGCAACTACGACAACACAAAAGTGTGTGTATCTGTATTTTGTTTTTTCTGACACGCAGTTACAGCTCTGTAGAGATTGTGGCTTGTCAAAGTATCGAGGCTTGACTGTATGTGCATTAAAGGCCACTTTCCTCCCTCCTGCTCCAAAGATTGATTTTAGAAGTGCTGAGTTTGTCTCGATTTACTTTTGAGTTTCTACAAAGATGTCCTAACTGAACATACTGCCCAAACAAATAGAAATGTTGCATAATGATTGTGGAAAGACAAAACTTTTGAAACTTAAGTTTGAGTTAATTTTCATGGCTACGCTCCCTCCTTGCTGGTGTAATGTAAAGTCCATAGTTGGTTTTAAAATATATGTACTGTATGTGGAAACACACATTTGTGTAATTGTGTAGAAGTACTGTCAACTTATTCTTTTAAACCTTGTTAATAAGACTATACATTATGAATTTTGGCATCTCCCTCTCATTTTCGTAGACTTGCCTGGGTTTTACAGTGTTCAGCAGATAGTTTGATAGTTGGCTGGTTTTAAGAGAAGTGCTCTCCTGGAACACGGACAGTGTTTTTAGCATGTCACGTGCAAAACCAATTAACTTATTCATATTATGTTTATCTACGTTTGATACTACACTGCTATAATTTTAGAAATTCAGCATGCTTGTTAGAAACATGATTTTTGGACCTCTCAAACTGGCTAAAAACAGCACTTTGGACTGCTGTAACTTCAAAACAAGATGCATGCATTGCCTTTACTTCATACTATCCACAATTGAAATGCTAGGGCCACTGCTAGAAGTCCCATAAGAAAAGGACTGCAACGAAAACCTTGCACGCCTGTTTGTAGTGCTGTGAATAGAGGCGACACGCTTCTCATCGAGCATGGTACTCTGGCTCTTAATGCTCCAGTGTTATCACAACGTGGAAATTTGGAACCAATACACACTCATGTTAGTGGTAGTCTGGGGTCTGATGAAATATTGTCTTTACGTGGCGCAGCAAAAAATTTACTCTGCACTGTGCCACACTGAGATTAAATACACTTCTTGCCATGTGCAACTAGTTAGACTGGTGCAAAACACAGAGAAGTCTGCACCAAGCTGGACCCTCGTCGAATGTGTGTTTGCACCGTTCACGTTAGTGTAAGAGGCTAAATGTTAGCCTTCCACAAATGGCTGTCTGGCAGCTATGTTTTGTTAGAATTGAATAAAGTGAAAACAATACTGTACATAGACAAGACTTTATCGATTTTCAGAAGAAATTGTCATAAACGTTAGTTTTACGTGTGTTGAAGATTAATCGTTGTGCAACACAAAAATGTCTGTTTCACTTGTTGAAGTGGTGATGTGACGACTGTGATGTAAACTTAAAATTAAGAACAAAAATTGCATACTCTAATATTGTTTAGCAGTCTCTGCATGTATCATGCATCTAAAAATCCTGCCACACATTAAGTATTTCACGTAAACTTAATTCAGTAATTTTGAACACGATCTCGACTTAATGACAATGCGGGAGAATAGTCTATTTATATTTCCTATAAATATAGCCAATTATTCTCTGAAGTGTGTGTTTAAAAATATTACAGCCTAAATAGGTATCATTAGGTAAGTCACAATAACATTACACTATGTGGCAGTAATGGCGCTTGCAAAAACATAATATGCATGGAGGTACAAATAGTAAAACATTAGCCAAGTGGATCCTACTGTTCCGGAGCAGTTCTACATGATTTTGTTATGAAGTTTCATATTGGCTCTTGAATACCAAACTGGGGAAATGGAATTGCTAGGCGTCTAGTCTCTCCCACTTGCATCTGGCGTATTTTATTCCATGTGCGTTGGCAGGTGCTGTGCAGAGCAGGTTTTGCTTGCTCTGTGCTGCATCCGTGTAGATGTTATTGGTATTCTTTTGATCAATTCTTTCAAACTGTTCAACGTAAACTGTTATTAGACACAAGGTAATTTTTGAAAATTTTACACTAAAGATGTGTGAAGTTCCATTCATTGACATATTAATCTGAGAAAAATTTTTGGTTAAAATGTTATTCTGTATTGTAATTTTCCTTTCTATTTACATTATCTGTTGTATGTTTTATCACAATCCATATAAAATAAATTTCAGTGAAGATTACGTGGGTGGGCAGATTTAATTCATTTTTATAATACAGTTAAGTTCACCTGTTGTAGTTTTCAGTTTAAAATGTGGAACAATAGACAATAGATATTTGGAATTTTGACAGCACTGTGAAGTCCACTACCTGATGCAAAATTGCAGTATTGTTTTATTACTTGTACGTTGGAATAAAACTGAAGTGTTGGCCAATATCATTTCAGGTAGCTATTTTTGTTGAATTAGACTGTTCTTTGTGTGTAATCTTTAGACATTTATCTATGTGATTGTTGTGTGCTAACACATTCCCATTTCTTTTCTGTTGGGTGTCAAGGTTCCCACGTTGCCACATTGCCACGTTGCGTGTAGCGATCTGTGATGTGATTGCCCTGGGCCGTCCGTAACCAATAAAAAAATACATGTGTGCTTTGTTGCGTGGGGAAAGTGAAACCAAAAAAAATTTTTTTCAAGTGAGAAACCCTGTGGACCCTGGACCTATGTGTGAAAAAACATACAGTTAAAATTTATTCATGGTGAATGTAAGTGTGGTGGACTAACGAAGTAATCTACAGGCACTGCGTTCTTGTTGTCGCACTTTACCATAGTCTGTGTTGTTGAATACCCGACTGTACTGTGCAGCATGTTCCGATTGATAGTGACTGGGCGAGGCAGTCGACCATATCAAGCAAGAACACTTTGTGCAGATTGTGTACAGTCTTGTGTCCTTTTTTTGCTTCCATGTAATGGCACATAAATGTCTGGTCTATGTGCAGAAAAAAAACAGCCACAGCTTAGTTTTGTCACACAAGTATTCTTCTGGTTTTTGCAATTTTCCACTGTGACCTGCCTCTCTTGTGCAGATTGTGTAAAAGTTATCACTTCTCACATTATTCTACTTAGTGTCTATGTTTATCTGTTGTTAGTGTGTTCTGGTTAATTTGTTATCTTTGTGTTTTGAAACTAATTTTTATTGTGTACACACCAGTTTCTAGTGTATGTATAATGATGACCTTTCAAGACTCTCCTTCTGTAATCTTCCTTAAATACAATGTCTATCCTATCCTTCTTGATCCTTGGCTTTTTTACTTCCTGACACAGACTTCCATGTCCCCACCTTACTCCATGTGTTTGCTTTCATAAGGGTTTCGCAGGGATTAGAGAACTGAAGATAATGTAACTGACTTGATTACATTTGTTACAAAAGGGGGGGCAGGTAGGCTATTAACAATTTTGTTTCAGGAGCAAGTGTTTGAGGAAATATTTATTAGTTATCAAGCAGATCACATGGAATTTTTTGTCACAAATAGTTGAGCAATACGTATGTTCAACTTACTGCAGCAGAGTATAATAATTGCAGTGCTCCCTCAGAAAGGTGTGGGAAAGCAGGGCAACGGCCTATCTTAACAGTGAATGTTGGTGAAGTCAGAACTAGGCAGCTTTTTTGAAGTGACGTTGCCGAGTGTTTTTTTCGTAAATGCAGTAATGTGAAACTTGAGTGCTGTGCCTTGTTTTTCTGTCGTAGCATCTGAAATTGTCGAGGAATTAGTGCACATTTCTGTATAGAACATTCTGTTTTGTTATGCTGGGATTCGTATTTGTCGCCAAATAAAATTCTCTATCACAGAATGATTTCAGTGAATTAAAATGCATTGAACAGTTGCTACATCTGATACGTAAAAATTTTTTCCCACAATTTTTGTAAGTACTTAAATTTAGTTCAACTTGTTTACTTATACATATAACCAGAAATATTGTTGTAATTTTAATTTGTTTTCATATTTTTGTTTAGAAATTGACTTTCCTGGCATAATGAATGTCATGTAAGATACTTCTGCAAGTTCGCTAAATTAATCTTTACATTCGTGTGATAAATTTCCCCCCTTAAATTTTTGACTGAAGATTTTCATTTCATTAAGCATATATATTAAAGCAGTTTTGTTGTACAAGGAATTAGTTGAATGTTGTCTCAATGATATTCATGTAAAGTTATTTATTGAGTGTTAGTGTTGTTTGTAATTTATCAGACGAGTCCTAACTTATTTGTTCTGTTTTATTAGTTTATGAGTGAAACAGTTACCAATCTGAATGTTTTTGGCCTAGTCTTACACAAGTCGTAAACTCTGTGAAATAAAGCATTTTTATTACTGTTGTGATGGTATTAGTACTTGATGTTGCCTGCTTGTGGATGGTCGTTTAAGAGATGTGATCGAGAGGTCAATGAACCGTTCATAAAGTTGCAGGAATTATATTTATAACCAAAGATGTGTCTTAATGTTTTTTGTTGCCTGTTTAATTCATGCACGTGGTGTGTGTGTGTTCGTGTGTACAGCTTTCGAGTATTGTACTTAAAAAAAAACTAGTTAATTGTTCTGTATAAAACCAAAGCAGGGCAAACAGCTTGTACAAATTGTATTGAGTCATGTTTCTGCATCCAAAGTTATTAGCATGTAGGTAATTATTTGCAATTTAGCACATACAGTTTACGAGGTATATATAGTTTGAGGAATTGTTGAGTTTGCCTTGCATTGGAGTAAAATAAATAAAGTAAATTTTTGGGGTTTTTAACTTGTTTTTGTTTTAGTTTGAGAAGTTTAGAGCTCTTGTAAGGAATCCATGTTCAATTGAACCAGTTTAATTTATGCTGTAAATTGGTCTTCTATTATTGTAGGTGTTATATGTTGTAGCGTTCCTTGCATAGTTGTTTGTATGTTTCATAAAAACAAAACCATGCAAGAATTTTGAAAATAGGTGAAGGGAAGGTGTTTTTGTGTTCATAAATAAATGGAAAATCTGTTCAGTTTGTTGTTGTTCAGAAATGACAATAATTTGTTGTTTAGTATATTGCCCGTTAAATGCCTTGGAATATTCCACTGGATGTGTAGCTACAGTAATGGGCAAGCAAAATGCATGTCTGCTGGGATGTGTTCCTTATCAGATTCTACTTTCTCTTTGTAGTCATTTTTTGTTGAAATGTTTGTAGTAGTGTTGTAGAATTCTATTATATCCCAAAATAACAAACTGTGTTTGTGTTTAAGTAATTTTATTTGGTATGTCTTTGTGTGCAGAAATTGTTGCCCTTTTCATGAACAAAAATTTTTCAACTACATATAAAGTTCTTAGTCTGGAAGTGCTGTAAGGCATTTTTTATAGTTTGTTTTTAATGTGAAACACAATCTTTATTTACACAGTTCTTCCAGTGTAAATAATTTTGGGATATGTGGCCAGTAACTATTTGCCAAAAATTTTTTTTTTGTTTGTGGGCATTTAGTTTAGAATATGAATTTCTCTCTACACATTCTTTTATTCATATTATACTGTGAAGAATTTAAATGCCATACTTTATGTGCAATTGCTGTAATGCACAGCTGTATTTGTTATTTTGTGTTCTGTGAAAATTATTGTATTTACCACAAAGTGAACTGCATATTGACTTTTTGTTCATATCGGTGTTTACTTGTTGTGTATTTAAATATTGCGGCAGAATTGTGTATTCAGAAGTAACTTTTTATACATTTAATGGTGTAAATGGGACAGCCCTTCATATTGTGGACATTTGAAACTTTATGTACATGTTTAACATGTGTGTTACGTTCATTTTATGTTGGTCACGCACAGCTACGTTTAGGTGTCTACAAAATGGGAATGAAATCAATATCTCAGGAACAAAACTGTAGCGAACATGTTTTGTCAGTGCACTTGCAGTTTTGTGTACCTCGCCTGTTGTTGACCATGTCTTAAATGTTTTGTGAGAACAAACGACAGATGTGACAAATTTTATGCTCACACAATTTTGCAACATAGTATTAATGTAATAATAAACAATTATATACATTAAAAGAGAGAGATTAGACAGAATATTTAGTGTAAAAAAGAACTGGAAAAAATATATTGAAGAAGAAAAATCTTTATACTAGTAGTCAGATAATTACATAGAGTTTAAAAGAATGGTGGTTATTTATAACTACAATTGTATGTTCATGGCAGCATGCTACAAATTAAAGTAAAACCTATTTTGAAAATAAGATTTGGGGTTTTTATTCTATTCCACCTAGCACTCCCTACTAGCATTTTTTGGTACGTAGGGACTGGACAGATTGGCCTGTTAATTTTTGTGGAATTTTAAGAAGTGATGTGTAATAATATTGTAACAGTAAATAGACCTGGTCAGTTACGATGTACATATTTAGTGCTAAGTTTGTGCTTGAAGGCATGGTATCATCCGTTGTGTTTAGTATTACATTAATGAAACAGAACATTATTTTCATTTACGTTACTAAAATTGTATTCCTATAACACTTTTACATTGTACACAAATGCCTTTAGATTCAGTCATCAATTTTTTACATACACACTTGATAACTCAGAATTGGAGAAAATATTTTTGATCCTTTCAAAAAGATATTTCTTATGCAGTATACCTGTCATGACAGACTAAAATTTAGGTTGGAACCACACGGGATACTTGAGTTTTGTTGATGTTTTAGAGGAAAATTATGCAGCATTACAAGAACGACCGTGTCGGTATCTACAAAATTATTTTAATTCTTTCAACAGTTTTCTAATACTTTTGTTTACAAACAAAACTATTACGATACCATTTTCTAAACCAATTAGAGTTAATTTTACTATCTTCGTTTTTCATTTTCTCGACTTTGCAGCATAAGGAATACAGACTAGAAATTACCAATTCTCCGTAAAGCTAGTTTTACTATTAATGAATATACTACATCTGTCTGAAATGTCTTTCCTCATTACAAAATGTAAGTATAGTCTGTTTCATGAAAGAATTCAATTTTTTACAGTTGTTAGCATTCTTTTTACAGCTGCTTCAGTGGAAAGAGCAATGTGTTTCTCTATCACAGGTGATTTCTGAACAAACGAACAAACTTAGCTGACTGGCAAACTGTGCGGTATATCAATATAAAAAATATTTTCTTGTAGCTCTGTGCACATATGGTAATCTTCAGAACTGTCAAAAACTTATAAATATTATGTAAGATAGACTTAATATATTGCACAATTGGACAGTCAGCCGAGTGTGCTTTTGCACAAATCAAATGGAGGCACAGGCAAAAACAGTTCTTACACGGAAACTGCTTTAAAAGTAAATGCCAACACAACCGTCAAAAAATGGAATTCTTTTATGAAAGAGACTGTAATTATATCTGCTGTATGTAAGATAGAAACATTAAGTTGGTGCCAAAATGTTGGGAAAGTATATAAGTTTTTTGGGAAACTTCTGGGAAATCCTTCAATAAACTTCTAATTGAGCACCCTTGGTAGCATGTAGCATACAGAATTAATAGTCTATTGTTTAACTTTCATCCAAGCATTACTCACCATTAATGGAAGGATTGCCGCTATGATTCTGGACATCTTTGTCATAGGGTTTCAAGATCTCTTACAGGTGTTACGTAGACCTCATCGTTGGCACAACCCCATTCTAATGGAGTTAGTCAGGAAAGCATGGAGGCCCAGCTGTTGAGCTATCATAACCGAACCATTTTCTAGGAAAGGTTGTATTAAGATAGCCACAACCTCCAACCCCAATGATGTGGTGCACTGTCTTGGTGAAACATTACACAGGGGCGATACTCGAGCAACTGAGGAACATCATAAAGTTACAACGTCCAGATATAGTACAGATGTGATTGTTGCCTCAGCGAAGAAGAGTGGTCTGACAGTTGTCATAATCTGGTCGCCAAACCATCAAATTTAGCATGACCTGGAAATGTTTGACGACAAAGATTTTTTGGGCTGTTCTTATTCAGTTTTTCTGCTGATTATGAATCTGCTGGGTGCCACTTTGTCACCATTGGGCAATCGCAGCCATTTTTAAAAATTGGCGACGGAAAACTTTTTTTTGTGTACCGTTGGTTGTACGGATATTTGTGTGTGTAGGTGAAATAAATGTTGTAAAAATTCACACAAAAATGGTGTCGTGCATTTTTTTTATAACACTAACTGTTTTATCACAATGAGACAAATTGTTACAGTTTAAATATATTTTCTCTTATTTGACCTGAAATGCTAAAGTCATGTCCCGAACTATTAAGTCATCACGTTTTATTCTTATATCTCATGTTGTAAATGTTATTTAGAAAAAAAGTATTACCAAATTACAATTATTGCATTGTTTATTATAATTATCACGATTACCCCTTCCACACTTTAATCTATGTAGTTAAACAAACGTCACGAAAACTATATTTATATAACCAATATTTTTTCCTCTAAATTTAATTTTTATATAATAATTTTTTGCTGAATAAAATAATAAAATGTTAAATTTTAAAAGTGTGCAACAGACATTAAAACCTGGTTAGGTTCAAATATACTGAAACACCTCAGATAATTTACATGTCGCAGTATTATAATGTTATATCTTCCTCTTAATTCAGGTCGTTAAAATTTTTTTGTGTGAAGGTTGCAACACACTTTTTTTTTTCCATAGCACTTACAAAATGTAGTACATGGCAATTTTCCAGCACAAGTACATCTGGTGGAAGAGCAAGGTTTCTCTGAACTACAATTACATTTGATAACATTAAGACATTTGCTGGAGCAACTGCAACCTCTTCAGGCAATGCAACAGGCTTCAAACTCTTCATTGTGTCGTCTCTTGCCCAACCGTAGTTTGTGGGGTCAATATCGGGAGGATCTGGATCTTTAGCTGAATACCAGTGCACGACTTGCAGATGAGCCCATTTTAAATTTTTAATAAAAGCCTTCATTGTAGGAGGTAGTATTGTAAGGGGTGGAGCAGCTTGCTTAGCACTTCCAGTCCTCCTTGACCACACCACAACGCAAGCTTCAGATATAGTCGCTACTTTTCTGGCCCCATAGCATGCTGCTATTAGTTTGGTAGCCACTTTTACAATGTCCTCCATTCTAGCTTCTACTTTGCCCAAGTGCTCTAAACTCAAGTCCGACTTCACTTGTCCGAGATTGATAGCATTACCCAAGCCGTTCAGAAAAGCAACATTATCACATCGAGATATTGCATGAGTGCATAACATTCTATAAATTATTGCCACATGGTTGTCAACTGTAGCCGCTATGCCAATAGTTTTTCTCTCGTGGCTTGTAGATGTCTGATAGACTTCACATGTCATATTCAGTTTTTGGCAGCTCCTGCAGAGAACTGGACAAATTACCGTTGCATTAATCCACGACGCTAACCAACAATCTTCACTCCTTTGACCACCTTTGCGACAGAATTCATTGAAACTCACCTTCAGAGCCGCTAATAAAGCTGCATGTCACACAGCACCGAGACATATTTTACCTAGCTGGGCCCTCGTGGGCATGAGTATTTTCTTTATAACAGGCCCCGAAACGGGGCAAGGCAGGAACAATACTTCCTCTATCATGCACCACTTGCCCACGGCCGCCTGAATATGCCATCATTGGAGCTAGAAATGATAAATCAAGTTCACTGCTGCATTTTTTTTCAACATGAGCACGGAACGTCACAACTTGGTCCATAGTCAAAGAACCACCTCACCTCGACGATTGTCGGAAAACCAGTGAGCTCTCCTTCACCTGCCGGCTTGCAGCTCTGCTCCCCATCCCCCCTCCCTTCCCCCGTCCGGCCGCTGCAACCACGTCCTCCCCCCGCTGGGCCCGCCCTCCAAGGCCTATACAGTGGCTGGCCCAGTGGTTAAATGGGATCGCACCGAAGCAATGACCGTCCAGAAAAAAAGCGAGAGACAGAAAAAGCCCTAATCAATAAATCCACATATTTAACAGCACAAAGGAAGAGCTGATTTTCAACAAGACCAAGAAAAATTCAAACAAAAAAAACTCAACCTAAAAAAAATAAGCCAAAAGTAATCCAAAGACACACACACAAATCCTAACAATCCCCCCCAAACATAGGTCGCCCATTCAAATCCCCCACCCC
>PNEQ01088529.1:0-17618 GCA_003012365.1 Medauroidea extradentata | reverse complement strand
TTTATAAAAAAACATTCCAGAGTTACATCAGGTACCCTTGATTGATTTACAATCCACATTGCAGCCCAAGCAGATATTCAGTAGTATAAGGTTTTGTCAAAACCTTTTACCTTGTAATTGTGAATAAATCACACCAATTTACGTACCTACAATTTCACCGTTGAAACATAACACTTTAACCTTGAATACCTCACAAATTACCCCCTATTACAAAGTTAACAAGTCTCTCAAAAGAAATCTTACACATAAACTCCATACTTTTTTTAAACTTATCCCTACTTACAAACTAACACTTACTAACAGGTCTCATAAGAAAGCTTGCTTATATACTCCATGGCTTTCAAACTTAACCCTACTTACAAACTAACACTGGCCAGTGTTTTACATACTATTACTCAAGAAAATACACGTTAATTACTGTAAATCTCAGTTTCTAGTCAGATATGGCTTTAGATGCGATACATGAACTTTTTTCACATTAAAAGGCTCACTGTCCTCCATTAAACACCAGGCGTTGGCACCAAGCGTCTTGATCAGGGTGTAACAGCCTTCATAATGAGGTGAGAGCTTTGCAGAAGTCTTAAATGAAAGATCAGATAACCTAAAGCTCCTACAAAGCGCTCAATCTCCTATTTGAAAAGGATGTACACTTCTCCACACGTTACATCGTGCTGCTGCCATATGTTGAGCGTCTTTCAGACATTCTTTTACCCTTTTTAAAACTACATCTTTTTGTTGTTCTGAGTGACTCTGGGCATGATAATAAAGACTCCAACATTCCCTGCACCTTTCCAGACTCTAGTTCGAAATTTTCGTCATCGAACATACGTGAAAGCGCAACAGCTACTGGGTTCGATCTACCGCTCACATGACGTATCTTAAAACGGAAATGGTTTAACAGTAGCACCCACCTTCCCAACATACCAAGCTGGTGGGGATGCCCTAGGATCCAAGAAAGGGCCTGATTGTCAGTATACAAATTAAATTCTATCCTCTCCAGAAAACTCTGGAAATGTTTCATACCAAAAAGGCATGCCAAACATTCCTTTTCGTACACACTAAGTTTATGTTCTGTTTCACTCAACACCCGACTCACATAAGCCACTGGCTTCGTTGTCCCACTTCTTTTGTCATCTTGACTTAAGACCACCTCCCAGCGCTATTGCAGAAGCATCCACGTGCAAATTAAATCTTTTTCCATAATCGGGTAGGCTCAATACAGGTTCTTCACACAACAATTTTTTTAGGACTTTGAATGCATGATCTTGTTCGTCACCCCAGACAAAATCAACTCTTTTTCTCTTCAGCTTATTCAACGGATCCGCAATCTCCGAAAGCCTCGGAATAAACCTGGCATAGTAGCCCACCATACCCAAAAATCGTTGCACCCCTTTTAAGGTTTTAGGTCTTGGGAATTCTATGATAGGTTTCACTTTTTCTGGCTTAACCATCAATTTACCATCACATCACATATCCCAATAGTTTTGCAGATTCCTTACACATTGCAACCTTTTTTGTGTTAATTGTCAATCCAGCCTCTCTTAATTTTAGCAATACCTTACGCACGTGCTCTAAATGGTCAACCCACGTGTCACTATACACAATCACATCATCTATGTAATGAAACACAAAATCAAATTTATACTCTCATAGCACATGGTATAGCACTACTCAGAGCCTCGGCTCCCGAAATTAGTGCCTATCGGAACATGCGTGAACTAAACTGAGCGCACGGGGTGCTAAATGCTGTATATTTTTGACAATCATCGTGGAGTCTTAACTTGATAGAAACTACTATTTAAATCCAAGGTCATAAAGTATTTTGCTTTTCCCAGATGTTGTTGCGCTCCTTCCACAGTCGGGAGGGGAAACGGGTCCAACGGAACTCTAGCATTAAGCTTAGCATGGTTTAGCACAAATCTACAGTCACGTCTACCCAGCTTGCTGACCATAAATCCTGGTGAAGAAAACTCTGAAATGGACGGAACGACTACACCCGCCTGTAATAACAATTTTTCTGTTTTCTTTTTATAATAATGCAATTTAACTTGGGAACATTGAAAAGGTTTACTCCTAAAAGGTGTTTTGTCCGTTAAATAACATTTATATGGGATGACGTCACATTTGCCCATCTTTTCCGTAACTCCATCGTCAAATTCCTTCAAAGTTTTTTCCACCTCCTCCACCCTTTTTCCTGTTTGATTCACCATACCAAAGCTCGTTCACAAGCTCCCTTTCAACAATTTAACATTAACATTTGGATTAAATCCAAATGTCAAAACATTCCTCTTCCAAAGTGAACACTCACCTGCACAAAACCCAAAAAATCCAGGCCTAATACGACTTCAACACACAATCCTTTGATAACCGCAAATTGGAAATTCCAGGAAAATCCTGCTATTTTACAATGAAGATTTATTACTCCTTCACAACATACTCTAGAACCATCAGCCAAAACTAAGTTAAGATTGTCTTTTTTTTTAAATTTCAAATTTAACCTTTTATTTTGACTGCCAATTTTCTCCCACAATTGCCAACTAATCAAACTCCTCAACGTGCTTGATTCTACTAAGGCAAATTCTTTGTACCCCTTCCATTCTACTACAACCAAATTTCCAGTATTACTTTTTTGAATAAGGTACATATGGGCTATGAGTTCGTGCTTTTCTCGAGCCTATTTAGGTTTGTTGCCCTCAAATGACCAACTTTCTTGCAAATAAAGCATCTATGCTGATACCTATCTATCACCCTCGATTTGCACTCTTGAGACCCAATGGCCCCATACACCGCAATTGGCGCACCTGCCTGCCCTATTATCACCCCGATTATTCACTTATATGTTCTCCGGGAAAATCCTACATTATTTTCTTTTTTCTCCTCCACAACCATAATTTTTTCCTTTTTTACCCAAGGCTTCGATTTACTTTCTCGATTTTCTGCGGGAAATTCTTTTCTGTAATCTTCCCTTTGTTGTTCCCGCCCTTGGATTTCTACTGCCAAACTTCTTAATTCAGCTAAAGTCGCACGCACATAACCCACACTCCCGCCGTGTCATCAGCGAAATGTTTTCCATTATTAAGCCGATCATATCACTTTCCTCCCTTATCTCGCCTAATGCTCTACTGTACTCAACAATAGATTCCACGAAGCTCGTTAGTGGCTCACCCGGCCGTTGATACCTATCCACAAACTTCTTTACACAATTGAGTTTTACGCTGGCGGGACATACTCTAGCTAGTATTCCCTTCACCAAAGTGTTGGCGTTACAGTTCTCCTCGTCTGCTAGAACTTCTGCCAAGACTCGGGCAAACGGCCCAAAACATTTGACAGCCAATCCCGTCAACAAAGATTTTTCAGAAATCTGTCCTAAATCAGTAATTCTCCACGGTCTAATTATGAAATCTAATGCAGGTTCTACTTCCCAAGACTCAAGACACGGGAGTGGTTTCAACAAATCTCGAACCCATTTATCATTACTATTCCTTTCATTACCGACGCTATTAACTTGCACATAGGTTTCTGCCTTTCCTCGGCCTCATTAAACCAAGCTATGGCTCTTTGACGAAGCTCAAAAGAGGTTTCCTCTTCGTCGACAACCAAGCCGCGCTCGTTTAAGTATAATGCTAAATTCGCGTAACCTAGCCGATACAAAATTCAGACGGGCCACCATCACGCCTGGTGCCAATCACTTCTCACTAATACCACTAACAATTACAAGTATTATTATTCTCGTGCATAACACCGTCAATTCGCGATTTCTAATGCAAATGTCCCACTTGCCTCATAAATGGAGCAGAGTGGCGCAGTTTTTGTACCAAAATTCTTACTTATATGGCACAAATTTCTTGGCCACATTACGCAGATTTCACATAACCAACCAAGAGGCAAGTAAACATAACATAATCCACACTTGTAGTAATTATTGACGGGTCAACATGTATGCAGTAAGAAAGCGCCATTGACTCTTAACCACTTTGTCACTTTCAATTTGGTATTACAACAAATTTAAAACTTTATACAAAGTACAGATACAATGCAATATAATTTACTCTTCGAAGAGCACCTTCTGACGGACACCGTTAATACAATTGGGTACCTCACACCTTACACACTCGAAAGTACAGGTATATCTTCGAAAACTCCAATTTGATAATAATGAAAACAACAAATGGTTTTAAACATATACTTCCTCTATCATGCACCACACACCCACAGCTGCCAGAACACGCCATCATTCGAACTAGACATCATAAATCAAGTTCACTGCTGCAGTTTTTTCAACACGAGTGCGGAACGTCACAACTTGGTCCGTAGTCAAAGAACCACCTCTCATCGACGATTGTCAGAATCCAAGTGAGTTCTCCTTCACCTGCCGCCTTCCAGCTCTGCTCCCCAGCCCCACTCCCTTCCCCCCGTCTGGCCGCCGCGACCACGTCCTCCCCCCACCGGGAGGAGGCCTAGAGTGGTTGGCCCGGCGGTTAAATGGGATCGCGCCAAAGTAACGACCGTCCAGAAAGAAAGCAAGAAACAGAAAGAGCCCTAGTCAATAAATTCACATATTTAACACCGCAAAGGAAGAACAGATTTCCAACAAAACCAAAAAAAGTTCAAACAAAAAAAACTCAACCTAAAAAAATTAGCCAAAAGTAATCCAAAGACAGACACATAAACCTAAAATCCCAATAACACTTCCCCAAACATAGGTCACATGCTCAAGGTTACATAGGAAATTATCCTGAAACCAGATCTTTAACAGGGCTTCAGATACGTATATACTTGTGTATAGTGCACCCTCGTGTATAGTGCGCACCACAATTTTTGCAACAAGTTACAGGGAAAAAAAAATTTTTAGTGCCTTGCTAGTATGTGTGTAAAAAAAAAACACCGGAGGATGAGCTGAGAGAGCGGTGAAACAGCACAAGGGACACGCTAAGATGGTGGGGTCAAGGAAGGAGGGGGAAGAAAGGAAACGTGGCTGGTAACATATAAAAGAGAGAGGAAAGATAACATTCACACTGGTTAAGTGTGAAGGCAGAGAGGGTGGTGGCAAGCCAGGAGGGGTGGGGTGGCTTGTCTCTCTGCCAAGGTCGCTTGCTGTCTGCCAGCCCTCGCCTCGTGTATGTGTGCATGTGTGCCTTGCCTTGCTCTGCTGTTGCCAGCCGCTTCCAGCATGTCCCCCCCCCTCTTCCACTAAGCCATTGAGATACCATCACTCCTTAAGGGCGCTGTCTACCGCAATTTTCATCATCATTATTTTATTTTTTATTTGTACCAGATATTTTTTTTCTTATTTTATACACAAAATGTGACTAAATTTAGCTCTTATGAAATTTTTTTATCTCTCATAGTTTTCGCGTAATGGCTTGTTTAAGTCATATTTTGCATGTTTCCGTTTTAACGACTACACTAAAACATCGTAACTTAATGTGTGTGCAAATTACGAAAAATATTGTTTAGTGTACGTGCTATTGTGTGAAGAATGATGTTAAAGAATTCTTTAACATTGTAGTCCAACCAAGACTGAAAGGGCCTGAGATTCCAAAGACCATCATAGTTACACCTCTATGAAGCCCATGGGATGGTGGCACAGGTAAGCCTGTAGGTATAACGTAGATAACAGTTCTAGATGCAGGGCCGGATTTACCACTAGGCCCACTAGGCATGGGCCTAGGGCACAACTTTCAAAGGGGTGCATTTTTAGCAAGGAGAAAGTGTGAAGATTTTTCCATCTCTGTTTTTAAAAGAGCCGATATGGTGACCATAAAAAAAATTATGACTTAAATTTTCTCTCTCTGATATTATATTGTCTATGGATTACAGTGATTTTCAAATATCTTTATTAGAGTTAAGCTAAATAATTATTATGTAATTACTGTTACTGCTATTATGCATAGCGAAAGAACAGGGCATAGTAATTTTAAATAATGCGGTGTTGGAAATGGAAAAAAAAGACGTGAGTTGGTAAGGAAGGATGGAGAAAAGAGACTGCAGGGGCGCTGATTCTCCACGGGCCTAGGGTGCCTAGAAGCATTAATCCAACCCTGTCTAGATGCAGTGTGCTGCCAAATGATATGCAGAGCTTCAGTCATAGATGTCCTCAAACTGCAATATTTTTAGTATTTCATCCGTGGTAAAAACTTGAAAGAATGTCTTTGTGTCTGAATGGTAGTTTCTGTCCTTGAACTAAACAGCCTCAAAAGGACACTAATGATTCATGTAAGGATTGTTTTGACTTCCAACACTCGTGAAAGTCAGTACAAGGCAATAGGCGATCGTATTAAAAATATTAATAAAAAATAGAAAATATATTTTCCATACTAGTAGTACTAAAGTCCTCAAATTGAAAGTTACAATGTAAAATATAAAAAATAAATAAAAGAATTAAGACCCGCCAAACACTGTGTTTGCCAGCTTACCAGCAACATTAAAACAATAAAAACTATGAAAATGAAATTAACTGGAAAAAAAAAAGTCTGACCACATATTAAAATAATTTTTTAATTAATACGGTTCAATAAAATATGGCAAATTTAAATTTTGTCACTAGTTTTTCATCATAATTTTTAATGTGGGATACAGAACATGAACTTGAAATAAAAAAATTATATTAATTTATGAAAAATAAATTTTAATATTGTCGTAGCTTTTGCATCGACATATCCTATTCTCTTACAACATAGTGAATGCGAGTCCCTGAATGACGAGTTGGCAGGAATCGGAACAGCATAGTTGGTGACTTTACAATAAATGAAAATGTTACGGTAATTAAATTAAGATGTATTGTAATTAAATGACAGACGTGGACAAAACGAGGAGCAGGGACCTGTAATGACGTAACGTAGTGCATTCCTTTGTGTCTCAGGAGACTGACTAAATGCAGTTATGTTAAATAACCTGGGGTTATGTAGGTTATCTCAGTCTAATGACCAGGTTTCTAGATCACCAAGGTTACAGCTAATTCAGTCTTTCTTAACTTACTGGATATTTGAAACTCTACTTGGGTTACATTTCAACATGTTGTGCTGAAATTTTGGAAAGACTACGTTATTGTAACTTGCTTGGTGCGAGAAACAGCTTAGAAATAGTTCTCGCACAAATTTGCCATGAAATAGAACAATACAACACAAAAAACACTGAGAAAAGGCACAAGCCTTTGAACATTAATCACCTAGGAACAGCAACATGCCCTATTGAAATCTAGCTTATAAAAATTGAGTGTGGGTTGTGGTTGATGTGTTAGTAACTTGTCATAATTCATTCGCAAGAGCTTATATTTTAAAACAATGTTGGCAATTAAGAAGTTAAGCAGCAAAAATAAATACACAAACTAACAACATGAGATGAGATGTTTGAATATGTTCAGCATTGAGCTTATATCCTCAGACTCATTCATTTTTATCCCGATAAATTGCAATGTCAGCAAGGAGGAAATAGTCATTATCGGCGTCGTTAGCATTTGATTTTTGGGGGGGATGTCACTGGTAGAGAAAGTGTACATATAACCTACGTAATAAAGGGGTGTGTAGGAATCCTCCACCGGGAAATTTTATATTTTAAGGTGCAAAATGCTGCTATTTAAAGAGTTTATACATCAAAATATTTAATATACAACTGAAAAAAATCTTAATCTTACAAACTACAAAATTTTTTTTGGAGGGGGGAGGGACGTGTGCCTCCATCCCCCCCGTTTACGACGCCCCTGATGTAAGCATGTTTTAAAATGAGAAATTCTATGAGAAAATTGTACAGTCGTATTGAGAAAATTCTTTTTATCGCTCAGTGTATAAAATGTGAGGAACTTTGTTGCAGAAATGTGCGAAAAAAACCTAAGATAAAATTTTACACTTTTGTCTATTCACAAATAGTCCTGGGCTACGACCGTGGTCCAGGGTAGTTACTAGTTAAACAAAAAATCGACCCTACCCGGACAAAATTATTAACAAAATGAAACCTGGAATGTGTTTTACACAGTTTCTTAATGATATCCTGAAAATTCCCAAAGTTTCCCATCCCGGGAAAATCCGCCATCTTGTAAAAACACTAACAGTTACCATGTTCATGGCCTTAAGTACTTCTAAGACTGTGACCATGACTAGCGGCTAGATCCAGGACCTCTAAGCACAGTGGCGCATGCGCACTGCCGCGTTCCCTCTCCTTGCTGCTCCTCAATCGCCGTGTACCCCCTCCCTGCCGCAATCCGCCAGCGTGTTGCCTTGCTATCGTCCACTTCGGTCGCAACGTACAACCTTCAATTTTGTGAAGATTTTCACCATTATTTACCGCTAAAATGTTTGCATGCACATATTGTACAAGTAGATACCAACACAAACGTACTTTGCTATGTTAAAACTGGCAGAACACTTTCCATGGGAAAGAAGCAGGCTAGGTGAAGGCACATGTCAGTCAAGTTCGAGTGAAAAATGTTAACTGCACTGAAAACAAAGTGTTCGTGTATTTTTCTCTTCAATTACATTGAATATTTGAATACATATTCATCGTGTGCGCCGTGTAAACATATCTGCTGACAGTATAAGCACAAAAGAGCCTATTGAATCCAATAAGCTCGTTATTGGAACGCGTGCAAATGGCGGTGAAAAAGTGTCAGTTAAACTGGGTGAAATTTTCTGCAGTTGAATGCCACATTCTTCTTCTGAATCACGGAAGCGTGCGTTGATTAAGAAAATGACCGAAAACAAAGATTTCACACAAACACAAGAACTTTCGGTAATAGAAAAACCTCTTTTTCCGGCACGTTCAATATTACTGGCACTTCGGAAGTGTAGGAGTTCAGACACGCATCTGAAAACTACTCCGAAACAATAACCCGACAAAAATAATAAAATTACTCTGCAAATAAAATTTTTCCAGAAAAACTTAATTAAATTACAAACCAACAAAAGTCTTTATCGAAACCAAAGGAACTTGAAGCCTTAAGGGCCCCGCCTAACACACGCTTAAAATGCATTACCGCGTGTCTTTAAATACGTTTTTTACGAACCTGTTCCACACATGCCTATTGTATCAATGTACGAAAGGAAAATGCACTTCAATGACTGACAGGTGCTTTCAAAAAATCACATCAATTAGAAAATTCATTTCCGAACCCCTCAAAATGACTAAAAACAGATTTTTTAACATGTTATATATGAAAAACTACTCATGGGATTCATGTGAAACTACTCTAGAAGCATGTAGTGGACTTAGCTTAAAACTTTTCACCATTTAAAAGGTGGGATCAGCACTGAAAGCGTCAGTCAGGCGAGTGATCTACAATACCACTCCACGCCGTTTCAGCGTCTTGCGCTAGAGGTGATAACGCACCAGATGAGTCAGTCAACATCGCCCTTGGCGCCATGCCTCATTCACACAAACACACGGCCAGAAGGCGAGTGTCTTAAGAAATGCAGCAGGCATCGTACTCAAAGGCAAGATCACGGAAAACGAACCACGTCCTGGAGAAAACAAATACATATTTCATGTAATAGAGACCACATAAACAATAGTAGATTTACATGTTTATCTAGCATAAATAAGTTACAATTTTACTTCAGTGTTTGTATTGCTGGAGAAACAGCTGTTCATTGAAATACAAGATTTCCTCAGTCCTGAATTCAGCAGTACCAATTAAGGAATTCTTTTTCTCAACATAAACTAGTTTGTATTTAACGGACAAAATTTGTTGGTTTTTATATGATTACAATTATATTTCGATAAAAACGGGAACAGGTGTTGATGCACTCGTTAAATGTATTAAAGGTGTTCATGTGCGATAAAGTCATAATTTTATATGAAATAGTGTAGTTTTGTAGACGATACTTGTGAGTGCGGTTTCCTCTTACTAAACAATTTTAGCTTGCGTAGTTTCCTCATAACGGTGCTGCAAAGTCAAATTTTGCATGTTTGGTTGCCATGCAAATAATGAAAACCAACTGACTGACGTGCGTTAACTTATTCACAGTGAAATAACGTACTATAGGCTACGTAGTAAAACATTTGAATAAATCACGCGAACTGTTTTTGTATTTTAAAAAAATTTCTGAATTGTTTTACTTTTTTCTGTACTTTTGCAATTTTTTAAATTCAAAATATTACGCTGTGGGTTGTTTTAATGTTGTATTGCGTAGCTCATAGGTTAGAAGGTCACAGTGTATTATTTTGTTTAAGTAGGCCAGTTAGTTTTCACTATATGCATGGCAGTGCAACAAGCAAAGTTTGACTTTGACACCCCGTTATGAGAAAACTATGAGAGTTAAAATTGTTTGTAAGAGTAACATGTACTCAGAAGTACCGTCTACAAAACTAACAATATTTCATAAAAATATAAAATTATGATTTTATCGCTCTTGAACACTCTTAAGGACCCTCCCTGAATAGGCTGAGTTTGTGTGCGAGAGATTAAAAATCTATGGAGTTGTAAGGGTGCCTCTGACCGGTATGTGACATGCATTATCGCTTCTTCATGCAAGCCACTTGGATGGTGTGCAGTGCAGTGACCAAAATATTTTATTTATGGGCAGCATAGTTCAAAATCCTAACATTTGTTTGAATAGTTTTTTTTTTAAATCCAGTTGTTATTTTCCCAGACACAGTAGCCTAGGAAAAATTTTTTTTTGCAGTTATGAGAGGGCCGAAAATCATATTTCTAACTAGACGTGATGAACTTTTTAAAATTATAGATACATTGTTTGAAATGTGTGCTCTTTTCGTAGATAAACAAATACAATGCGCGTTAATAGTCTCCCGTAAAAAAAAAAGAATAGCCATAACTCACTGCAACGTATTTGAATCGTGGGTACGGAGACCCCTTATGAGCCTAAGTGAGTGGAAGGGTGGAGTTTACTTTGTATGTCTGTGTAAAAAGAGTTTGAATTTTGCTTTATTTTATTTCTATTACTCAACAACGGTTTAAGTTCACGTTAAAAAAATTGAACGCTGTGTTGTTTAAAGTGCTGGAAAAATTGCATATTTTGTTAAGTGTTAGTGAGGAATTTTTGGTTAGCCCTTGACATCAGGCCTTTAGCACTGACGAGGGATGACATAATGCATGAAGCAGCGTTGGAATGAAGGGGTAGGGAAACTGAAGATCTCCGAGACAACCCACCGACCAGCGACATCATCCGGAACGATTCACATATGTGAAAATATGGGGACAGACCACGCCGGGTGTCAAGCTCGGATGGCCTTAGTGGGAGGCGAGTGCTCTAGTCACTATGCTAACCTCGGCCCCTTTACGCGTTGTAAAGAGATTCCTTGTAGTGTTGTTTCAATATTTACGGTAACACATAAAAAAATAATTTTATACAAAAAATATGTTACATGAATAATAATGTACGAATTTTCATATAAGTATGTTGTTTTAAGTGTTAGGAAAGATATTTATTTAAATAATTATTTTTTTTAATATTCATGTGACATGACTATTATACTTTATAGTAGCAACAAATTTACAAGTTAAATACTCATATAAATAACTGCATATTACTGTGTTGTAATGAGTGTAAAGGAAAGGAATTCTTAAAATAAGTATTTTGAAACATTTAACAATTATTAAACATCGGAACGGAAACATGAACATGTTAGTAAGTTCACATGTGATTATCGCTCGTTAAAATATTGTCTTAAGTTAGGAATTTTTTTTTCAACTATCGTCACTTTAATATTTAATGTAGGCCCTACAGTAATGTTCAACAATAAAACACAAAACAATTGAATCCTAGAAAAATATAAGCCGCTGATTTCTTTAACCAGCTTTTAAAGTAAAAAATAAATAAATAAATATAAATATATATATATATATATATATGTAAATGCATACATACGTACGTACATATATACATATTTTTATAAAATATTAGGCACATTGGCTACCACACCTCGCCACTGTGCCCAACACATCCCACACTCATTATTTTATGTGGCACAGTAAATTTAATGTGTCCCGAGTGATTCTGTGACTAATGTTACCAGAAAAATGTCAGTGGTCTTTCATGTAAAATTTCAAATTATTATTATTTTGAAGAGTTTGAAAAATGAATTCTTGAAGTTGTTATTAATATAATATTTATTTGCAATTATAATTCAAAGTTAAAACAAATAAATACTGTAATTCACAATAATGTTAAAATTTTCATATTGGTATGTTGTTTTACATATAAGGAAAGACATTTCTTTAAACAATAAGCTTAATCTTAAAAAGTTAATGTGACATGATTGTTCAACCTTATAGTACCAAGAATTTTACAAGTTCAATTCTCATGTAAATAACTTGTTTATTTATTGTTTTGTAATGAGTGTTTGGAAAGAGACGTCCAAAATAAGTATTTTTTAACTCTTGATGTGTAGAATCTATTCAATATTGGATCGAAAAAAAAAGTTTTAATATTCACACATAATTATTGCTCTTTAAAGTGTTGTTTTCAACTAGGAAAGATTTTTTTTTAGTTTTTAAATTACCGTCATTTTAACATTTAATGTACAATTATGTTCAATAATAAAACAAAACAAAAATGTATCCGACTTAGATTTGAACCCTAAGAAAATTATCACCAGCTCAATTACTTAACCAACTTTTTACAGCTAAAAAAATAAGTACATTCAAATTTTTATATAAAAAAATTATGCTCATTGGTACCGCTCCTTCATCACCACTGTTAGAGGTCCTGGATCTAGGCGCTAGTGTGACCATGTTGAATAGCCTATTTTGGCCACCTTCCGTTTTTTACTGACAACACTGATATCACTGACAGTTCGCCAGTGTCCGTGAACAATAAGGGAACAGTGTCAGTAATCAGCAAAATATTTATCCGTTAGTAAACAGATAATATCGGAACATTTAAATCAGTAGGGGCCTAAACATTACTGCAATGTGCGTTGCCTAGCAACTACATCTCCGGCATATCAGTGATGTCATTCTTGCGATGAACAATCATGTTTATTTTGTTCGTTGTGTAAATTGTATTTACTTTAAATATAAAGTTGGTATATTTTTAGCATATTGATGCATCTAGCACGACTTACGACTGATACAATTTTCTTCGTTTTTTTTTTTTTTTTCCATGATGCAGCTTAAACATTGTGTGTATTTAAGGCTTGGGCAGCTGTATCCATTATTTTTAAAATACATAAGCAAGGTACGATTCAACCTCTAAACATTATTTAGGCATTGCAAACTGCACGACGAATGCTTCAGTAACTATAGACAGACGTTAAATAAACGTATATAAATTAATATATACCCATTTTGGTTCTTATATCTTAAAAAAGATTCCTTGTCCTACCATTAGATAACTTCAACTTTTGAATTTCTGCCAAAAACATTGGTTTACTGACTACACTGATGCTCTGAAGCATCAGTAAAATCGGTATTTTCAGTAAACGGATGTAGCCTCACACAGGGTATCGTCATCAACCAACCCTCAGTTTCTATCAGTGCCGTCAGCAATATCGGAACTATAGCTGACATTACTGAAAACACTGGCCAGTGAAATCAGTGAATAACAGAAGCGGCCTTTGTTTTTAGTTAATAACTTGGAAATTATGCGGCCAGAAACTGTGGACTGGTGTCAAATTGTTAGTAATGTTTTTTTTTTTTTACGATCAGCAGTAATACGTTAGAACAGTTTATTAAAAAAAAACATTAAAAAACATACAATTATGTATTTTTAATTCTTAATTTCAACACATGTTGCTATGTTTTCATTTTCACTCTGTAAGTATCACATATATAAAGTTTTAACTAGGGAAAATAACCTCATACACTGTAAAAAAAAAATGTTTTGTACTTTTACAAAGAAAATCCTTGTTAAACTACAATGGTTGTCCTTGTAATAAAATACAAAGTATATGTTCGTAAAATTACAAGGAATAACCTTGCAGTTGTACTTTCAATACGGAAAAAAAATTTAAATGCTTACTGTACTTCATAAATAACGCTGAACTTATTTTTCAAATAACTATTGAATAAAGGATGCTTACACGAAATTATTTTGAAAATAAAAAAAAATTGAAGACGGTAAGTGTCGAACCACTCTCCCCGCTCGTAGAACATACGCATCTTACCTCTTTTTTTTATTATTATTTATATATTATTTATAATTTTTTTTATTTAAAAATGTTTGATGCAATGGCAAGGCTATCGCCCCACCACTGCACCAAACATCCCTCCCTTTAAGTGAGTCTATGTCATATAATCCCCAGTAACTTTTAGCTTCATGTAAGTGACGTAATTGGACATTGGCGTGTGGCAGACAGTCAAGACGAACACAAACACCCAGTCCTGAACCCGAGGAAGTGACTGTAAACCTCTAGACCACTGTGACTTCTGTACTGTTGATGTATGTATCAATAAAAGTGAATGGACCTATTGTTTTGACAAGCGGAAATGTATTTGGAAGTCTGTATCATCATACTCATCAAAATATCGATTCCTTTCTCTAATCCGACGAGGCAGATGCACAGGAATAAAGTCTTCATCGTCTGTTTTGTCTTCAAATACCAATTATACAGTGCTCGCGCCATTTTATTATGAACTTAAGCGAGATTAGTGATGTTATTCGGCCAAAATCGAGTAGTTAAATTTAATCTCGCTTAAGACGAGAAAATCGAATTTAACTGCTTGGTGAAACCCAAAACATGTACAATCGAGATTAAGTACCGAGTAATCTAGATTAAATCGCTTAAACTTGGTTGGTGAAACCGGTCCTTAGTGGCAGTTACAGCTATGTGGCATGAAGAATATCAAGGTAACACACCGTCACATGTACTAACATCATTTTACGTGCATACTTTTAAAGTTAAAATGATGTACCGTAGCTTTTGCGAATTGGATTTTTGGCTGAGACTAATAGACAGAATATTCTGAGGCTGTTGGATTGTTTGATGCAACAACTACTGCAAGTTCGTCTTAACTTAATCTGTTACTGACTGTAGTATCTTGCTTTTAAGAGTGTATGATACATCAAAATGACTTCAATTTTGAATAAGTGATTAGATATTAGAGGACACATTTTCAGACGTTATAGAGGGATACTTACGCCCAGAAGATGTAGGTGAGTGAAGAAATGTGGAGAAAGCATTCACTGGTGAATAAATTTGCAAAACTTTCATCAAGAATCCGAACTGCTAGGCTCAGTATTATGAACTCGTAGAGATAGTACGTATGTACGTTAAGGGGGAATTTTTTGGCGACTGGGCTCTTCATATGTACTGTGTTTAAATGATGCTGCCATATTTACATGCAGCAGGACACTTAACTATGACAGGATTGCACATATTTATCTCAAAAGAATGCTGAAGTTATGTAATTCTACGTCCCTCAACAACGTGGAAAATTTTGTGGGGAAATCCTACTTTACCATTAGATCCATGAAATCCACTGGTGGACTGACACATGGCCGCAGCTCGGCAAGCTCCATTGAAACGAACATAGGAATAGGGGGAAAAAAAACTCAAAATGGCCAATTTTTTAGTTTGCCTCTATAGATCTGGGTGTGTCACATTACTAATATCTTAGTCATCATCACTTGTACCACCACCCACACATCTCACACAAGTGAATGTTGAGTGTTAATTGCATATTGGTATGCTACATCTAGCACAAATCTTCTTAGTTCGCCTGTTCTTGCATCTTGGACACACACCACAAAATCCTTGAACTACTGGTGATTGATTGTCCACACCATGCAAGCCAGCAATACGTTTGATTTCGCGTAGCAGTTCTCTTGGAAGTGTGGGAATGGAAACTCTTGTCACTAAATGTGGTTTCACGAGGTCCAAAGCCAGAGTCTTGATGTATGTACGGCGATCTATTGGAATGTTTGTGTTGGACTTGTAAATTACAAAACAGTTTATGCAAGCTACATTCATTATTGTGAAGAACACAGTAAGTGGCCACCGGTTGCTGATTCTTGACACTGAGTATGTTGCCTTCATCTCATCCACAACATCTGTGTCTCCTTTGGTAAGGTTGTAAAATGCTATTACCCTTAGTTTACTCAATTCGCCTGTTGATCAATTATGCATTGTAGATAGCATCAGCACATTTTTTTTTTCCTTTTTTCGGCACATAGGAAACGAGGAGGCATTTTTCTCCGTAGCCAAACATACTGCTGTGGACTGCCCTTCCTCTAGTGTCCCAACGATTGTCATTTTGTGGTCTCTCAAAAAGTTCTTCTGCAAGTCCGACTGATGTGAAATAGTTATCCATGGTGATGTTACGCCCAATGTTTGCAATGGGAGTAATTAGGCGTTTTACCACTTTACTGGCTCGGTTGTCAGTTTTGTACGGACCCTCAGGCTTTTTACCAGCATATATCTCTACCAAACTTGTGTAGAACATCCTAGCATCAACTAGTGCATAAATCTTAACAATATATTTTGCAGGTTTATTTGCCATTATATGTACCAACGAAATTTGCAACGGCCACGAAAAGACTTAAGCATTTCATTGATTGTTACATATTCCCCAATCTGGTAGTAACTGCCACATTTGGTAACAAATTATGCAAAAATGTTTCTAATGGGAGCTAAACTATCAAACTTCTTCCGATCTGGTCGAGTGTCCAAGTCATCAAACCTGAGAGCCCTAAGCAGTGTGGCAAACTTTTTTATTGACATTGTCGCTCTGAAACAATCTGGCGATGTCCCATCGTCAACCCAGAGTTCTTGTACATTTGGATGTTGAGACGTTTTCAAACCTGCCAGGTAAAAAAGACCCAAGAAAGCATACATTTCCTCCAACGTAGTATTTCGACAGTCACGTTCACGTGAAAATCATAATTCTATTTTTGCTAAGTATTTGTTGGTACAATCAACAATTTCACCTACAACAGTCTCGGGAAAATAATTTCCAACTGTCTAAAATTGTATTTGCATTTCTCGCAATACCCTTGACACAAGGAGGATGATTTACAATATTGCATGTCATAGATACGCACATTTCTCGGTCGACGTGACGTGTGTTTACCTCACCTTGTTTGCTTGTCATTTCCCAAATAATAATTATCCGCCAACAAACTCTCGCCTGTTTCCAGTTCACTATCTTCGGGATCGGATTGTTTTATTTTATTTTTTATTTATTTATTTGCCTTCCTTTGATCCAGTGGCGTCATTTGGAGCTACAGGGGGGTCAAATGCCCCCCCCCCTGGATTTAGAATTTTATGTGTATAAATATATTTCTTGTATTTTTTTAATGTAAATAACGCTAACTTAAGGACATAAAACTGAAGTTTTATTATTAAAGTCTCTAATTTATACATGCTTAATTAATAAAAAAGGTGCAACAAGGTCACTGTCACCAGAAAACAAAATCTTGCCCCCCCCCCTAGAAAAACCTGAAATGACGCCCCTGCTTTGATCCCACAATTGCTCAATGTGACCAGGGATATGGAAGTTGTCAAATTACAATATGATCAATACACTTTACAAATATATGCATATGGGAATTAATTTAGATACAAAACATGAACATTAGTTAGAGAAGATAATTAAATACAGAATCACATACATATTTACAGTATTTACATTGATTACACTCAGGAATACTATTGAAACTCATAAATGGAATGTCTTGTAGCGAAAAGAATTAAATACAAAGTCACATACATAGCTATAGTATTTA
>PNEQ01088528.1:61873-77712 GCA_003012365.1 Medauroidea extradentata | reverse complement strand
GGTGCTGTTAAGTTGGATCTCTGTGTAGCGGAAGAGGGGACTAACTACAATGCTATGTTACCTTAATGTGACCGTAAAATGTAATTGTACAACATTTGCCACTAACATTTGCGTTGTCCAATTTAGTCCAGGATTCATGTGGTGTGCATACGATATATATAGTGGCCCTATTACAATCTTATACTTAATTAACTAAGCAGCTAAATGGTTTCATTGGATACAAATTAACGTTAAGTTCTCAAAAAATTTAATGCTATAAATAACTACACATGATTATTACTTCATGTACATTACTGAACTTACAGAATCTGCCAACATGTTATGTTAAATAGTTCTAATATGTTTTATATTGCCACAGAATTTTCGCACAAAATATGCCACCAGGACAATTAAAAAGGGAACTTATAACAGCAAACATATGCTCGGTACTCGCGACTAAGGTTAAACAATGTCTTCTACTTTGACTGCCAATCTGATTTACAATTACCATAACATTGCCATACAGACATGACCGTTTACGCTCCGTGAGAAATCGACAGCGCCATATCGATTTTAAGGCTATTTTACACTGAATATATACCAGCAACAATGTTAATATCAAAGTGCTGGTAACACAAAACCTGCAAACTGTGATCAGTGGTACACATTTTTAGTAAAAATAACAGCAAATGTGCTATTAACATTGCAGAAACCACTATAGTTGTAGTCTAGTCCACGACCAATGGGTTGCAGTTAACCGAATGGTATCTGTGTTTTGCTGTGAACCGTCTTTCGGTTACCAGGATAGTTAATGCTCCTAACATAGAATCATCTATAGTCGCTTGTTCAGTGTGATAACAATATTTCACAAGAATAAAGTATTTGGTAATATTTTTGAAATCACGTTTATGAGCGAAAAAAAAGTGCACTTCTTCGTTAGATAGACTATGCTAGCAAAGTAACGACAATATTGTCGACTGGACATAGTAACAATGACGAAGACACAAATGCACACAGAATTCCTGATAACATTGATGGTATCATTTGCTATCAACATATTTTGAAGCAGATCGCCTCATAATGGGCCAGGAAAATTATGTTACCATAGCTATTGGTAGTCTAACAAATTTACTAACATGATTTTAAAATACGTAAATTGTGTTGATAAAAAAGTGTTCTCAATCAAATGGTGGGAAACAAGTGATTTAAATATTTTTAATGCTGTTTTAAAGCAATATACCACTAAAAAAACACGTGTTATTAGGAATGTTATGGCCAATGTAAACGAGTCTTTATAGTCTTGAGGTAACCAGAAAGCGGTATGTTGTAATAATGTAGCGTGCGCTGTGCTAAAGCATGTAAATACAATTTTTACGTTTAAGTTTTACGGAATTTGTAGCTCGATGTGCTACAGTCAAAACAATCAAATACATGCCAGTAAATATTAACTTCAGTTAAAACAGAACTTACCAGAGTCACGTAAAAAAATAGAAATAACCATGCCCGGCGAAAATTGCATAGTCAGACGGCGAACTTTGACTGATATATGAAGATACTCGCGTAGCCTTGAACCAGTACAAAGCCAGTCAAATTCACATAAATAAATGTAAACATCCGGTCACGAATTTTGGCTCACGTTCGACTCCACTATTTTACTTTTGGTTTTATTTGTCGTCTTTAAAATACATGGATTGCCGTGCAAAAAAACAGTGATAAGTCAGGATTTCGATTCAATATTAACAAAGAAAATTCAATGGACTGCCGACTACAAAAAACACACTATTTTTTTAAAGGGAATAATATTTGATAATATACTATAACATACGGTTCGTTTAAGTAAATTTAGAAAGGTTTCGTATTAGTTATGTCTGTGGCAATGTATATGTGAGTATGGGTTTGGTTATTTAAATTACAGCTTGACTCTAAGAGACCTATGTACCTAGCGTATGGACGGGTTGTAGCATGTTCGATATGTACATTATTTCTTATGCGAAACCGGTAAATTTATACCCATTACGTTTATATACTAGAAGAACACACTATTGAAAATATGCATCTGTTATATAGCAATGCAATTTGCTTATTAGGAAGATGATTTAAGAACCCCTCGGAATGATTTATTTAAACTAATGTTATGTATTCCTGAAACCCCAAACTATAAGCATGTATTGGCCTGTATTGTATTACATACTGTACATGAGTGAAATTGTAGGATCACCTCTAAAACTCCCACAAGGGAAAAAATCTACCACGTAAACATGAGAACGCTAGTTTAGCACGTAGTGAATAAGGGCGATAAGTCTCTCGTTGAGCATATAAGTCTGGCTCTAATCACTCCCCTGCGCACGTACATAAAACGCGGAAAATTACATGGTGTACACAAGCCTCTAGATAGCAACTTACTCACCAGTTGAGATAGCAATGTCCACAGTTCTCTGGCAAGAGCAGCAAGCGACTTCGTTTGCTGTAGACACTGACTTACATAACAAGTATGTGCCAATGATGGACTTTGTGCAAGCTGTAGCAACCTCTCGCGTGGGTTTTCCCTTCCCTGTCCTTGTCGACCATCAGCATAATCTTAAGGCTGTTTAATTTCGTCACGAGGTTAGTTTGGCCAGGGTAAAATTTCAGCCTAAGGCGTTCAAAAACTAAGAAATACGAGTTGCTTTGAAGAGTTCAAGTCACGAGAACCTTAACTGCTTACGGGTTACTTAACATAACCGCGTTATGCCTACCTCGAAAACCCCGCGCCAATTACGTACCGGATGTAGTTACCCACGTTTGAGGCACGGGAACCGGGTAGCGTTAAGGATAAGGTTGCCACACTCGACGAGAACCGCATCCCCTCTAAACCTGGAGCACTTAAATGAAATACACTGTTCTTTATTGTAATTTTTTTCTATGTGACCGTAAAGAGGTTATACCACAGTTTCATTTGTGTATAGCATGTGCTAAAAGCCAACACAGTCTACTAGCTTCATGCCTTACAAATCCGGGTTATTAATTTTCGTTAGTTACTAACTTCACAAGTCCAAGGGAAAGACATTGAAATAATTTTATTTATTTTGAGTTCTTGGAAACAGAAACATGTTCACTTTTAATATGAAAACATTTAGTGCTTTAAAAATAAATAGAAAATGTTTGTCAGTACAAAATTTGACTTCGTGAGTGTGTGTGTGTGTGTATATATATATATATATATATATATATATATATATATATATATATATATATATATATACACATATATACATATCTGTGTGTGTATACACACAATTTTTTATATAATTTTATACATATCTGCACACACACACACATATATGTACTAGCCGGCCGGCTGCGGCGTTACCCGCGTGAAATTATGTAATGTAAACAGTAACTCTGGATAAAATACGTGATGAAGGCATTTAACAGCTAGCGTACTCAATAACAGTGAACTATTATTAACTGTCTTAGCTCAGTGTAAAGAGCGCGCGCAATATGCTCGTATGATGTCATAGTAATTCTCATCGCAAAGTCTTGCACGGGATACGAACCCGTAACCCCACCCCTTCCACACCACAAACTTTATACAACACCTGAGTGAATGCTTTAAAGGCATGCCGTGATAATTCTTTCGTGTGTAGTGGCTACAGTCCAAAGAGGTTATATTTATGAGTAGGTTGGCAAAAAGAAACGACTGTTGAATTTTTTCTTCGTGATCATTCTCTTTTTTTGGGAGACTGTAACATTTTACTGCTTTTCACATCCTTAATTTTCGAATTTCATAAAAACCTTAATTTGATTTGTAGATATTTACGTAAGCTTCATTCTCATCAAAAAATCATCTCGATATCTCAACGGGTAAGCGGTACAGATGATTATTTGAAATCACATTATATTTTCTTAACAGCTTTCAAGAACGAATTTCGAAAAATTCTGAAATTAATTTTTTTTTATATTTACGTAAGATTTATTTTAAAGCAAAAACCATTTCAATATTTCCACTGGTTTAGGAGTTAAGTGGGATTAATTTAAAAACACGTTTTATTTTTAAAGAGCTTTCAAGGACGAATTTCAAACAAGTGTAAAAATACTTTTTAGATATTTACTTAAGCATCATTTTAAAAAAATCCCCTCACTATCTGAAATGGTTTAGGAAAAATCACGGATTAATGAAAAACACATTTTACGGCTTTTCACCCTCTTAATTTTCGAATTTCGCAAAGTCGAAAAATTTGCAAATATGAATTTCTTTGGGCAATATCATGAGGTTAAAAAATTTATGATAGCATTCCCGGTTAATGAGATATCAAGGATTCTTTTAAAACACATTCCATCCCTTTTCACCCCCTTAATGATCGAATTTGGAAAATCTTTTCTTAGTTGGTGCCTACGGGGCAAGTAGAAGCTTCCCTCAAAATTTCATGGTTCTAGGTCCAGCGGTTTGGGCTGTGCAATGATGAGTGAGTGAGTGAGTGTGTCAGGACACTTCATTTCATATATTAAGATTGCACATAAATGTATTGTCATTTATACGCGTTTATTTATAAATGATAATACGAAAGTCTTACACAATTAAGTACTCAAAAATTATTTATATGTTATTTATATACTGTTGCAAGTTATGGATTTTTAACGCTAGGGGAGCAATGTGGTGCGTCCATACGAGCACAGGTTGTTCAGTGATAAGTCAATACTTTTACGTTCTGCCTATACTTAGATAGTTATTTTTTTTCGCCACTTACCGGTGTAAACATACCAGTGCTAGTAATACATGCAATTGACTTAAAGTTCTTAGCTGGTTTTCGTGGTCATTATTGATATCGTTATCGTGGCTTACGGGATTGAGGTGCATAGCAGCAGCCATCTTCAGAGTTGTAATTCAACCCTGCTGCAATGCGAGGCGACAAGTCGCTGCTGTCTACCACTACGATGCAGCCCAACCCCGTAAACTAAGATAATAATACTATTAAATTGTTTGAATAATTCTTGCAATGGGACAAAACGACCGTAAGTTTAACAGCAGACAAACGTCATCTCTGCTACTCGTAGTTCCGCGGAGCCAAGTGAGACAATGAGCGAACAGGTAAATGTAGACAATATTAGCTGTAGGCAGAACACGCGTATAAACATAATTTAGTAGTGAATCCCGCTATGAATGATGTCAGTCTGCCTAAGAACACGAGCATATCAGCTCCCTACTTGTCATGAGAAGCTCGTCTAAGGAAACATATTCTGTTTTCTGTGTTGTATTCGTTGTTCTATCCTCGGATGTCTGTGAAGTCACCGTTCTTACATCCAGTCAAATTTTGTCTAGTGTTCGTCCTAGTAACGGTTTTTGCTTTGCTATTGTGTTGTCCTGGTTTATTTAGTTTTGTCTTTCGCAATGTTTTTTTTTTATTTCTGGAGTGTCTGACAACATTCTGACATAATTCCTTGCAGGATTTGTGTTATATATATGTATATAAATATATACATACACACATATATATGTATATATACGTGTATATATATATGTATACATACACATACGTGGTGTTTAATTTTTATTACATAAATACCTATAAATATTCTTCTTACGTGAATACTTTATAATGACCGACTTCATATATTCTTTCTTGGCTAATTTATCCAAAAGATATTATAAAAGAGCCAAGACTCTTACGATGCTCTTTTGTTACACGACCAAATTGAACGCTGACATATTGCATGCAACTAAATGAGATCGCATCGAATTCTACGTTTGTACAGTAAAATTATTTTTTAATCTGTAAGTAGTAAACGTGGACTCAGTTGCACGATGTAATTGGTAGATCATAAGGCTTACAGGAATGTTAGCGTGGTCTGCTAGTTTAGATGCTGTTTCTGCTTGTGCGCGTTCGTGTTGCCGTGAGCATTTTTCTTGTAAGTTGTTCGGTTGGCCGTAGCACTTGTTATTTTGTTCTACAACTAGCATCTTGTTCGTCGAGATCACGGTCAACGAACCGTGATCGAGATACAGAAGAAGTAGTAGGAAGAGCTCAGTGGCGGATCCAGACAAAGGTTTTAGGGCGTGGGGGGGGGAGGGTGAATTATACAGATTCCCTTCATTTAAGCGGGGGGGTCCGAGGGCCCTCCTTCGGGAAAACTTGGATTTGAAAGTGCAAAATGGATCTATTTAAGCAGTTTAATTATCAATTTACCAATTACATATAAGAAAATAGTTGGTTTCAGTGGAGAATTTAACAAAAATACTTCTTTAATAGACGTCTACATGGACCCACCGTCTGGTTACATCCCTGGGCCGAACAACTGAAGACAGATTACCGTAAAAAAAAAAAAAACACTTTTACTAATTAGTTCCTATTTAGCGCTGTTAATATAAACTAAAATTAGACAGACAAAAATGTAGTCGAACATTAAATACAGTAGGCTATACTATGTTATGTAATACAAACACACTGCCAGTGTTGGCAACACAACTTCTTTGCAAAATCGTAAAATTAATAGAGAAGTAATTACATGGGGGAGGAAAATACACAGCGTCTGCTGTAAACAAGCTACATTTTTCGTTACCAGGCGAATTTTTTTCTTTAGATGAAATCATTTTGTCAGTTTCACGGTACGTTGTGTGTTTCTTGACGGATTTAGTTAAAAATTACCCATAAGAGTTCGATCTTTTAGGCATGTTAACCAGTAATAAAAAAAAACAGCAATACATTTTCACAACAGTTTTAACAAAAAAACATTATATCAAACATAAAATGAAGCGAAATATCATACAAAGGAATCAAGAAATTCTGTTTTCTTTACAGCACTCTTAAATAAACACTAAACTGTCTCATTAAAATTTTCTACCACCGAATATTTAAATAAAAATTGTTTAAAAGCTTAAAGCATGGATTCTGCACATCTCAAAGAAAACATTGCAAACAAAATCGAAACTGACATAGAGGAATATACATAGAGCTTAAAAACTCTGCAAAATCTCATAACATTATTCAGTAATTTGCACTTTATTTTTATTTTTAGCATATATCCAACATAAAATAAATTAGGAATAAGTTACTTCACTATATGCTATAAAATGTTCGTAACAGTTCAACAATTAAAAAAACTTACATTAAATTGCAAAATCTAGACTGCGATTACCTGATTTGGCAAAACGGTAAATATTTTTTTCCTACTTTGACATCAATGTCACTATGTGTATGCAATACAGCTAAGCCATTCAGACTCTCTTCACCCATCCGTGAACATAGCCACGTCTTCAAGTGTCTTAATGTAGAAAACTATCGTTCTGCACTAGCCACACTATCTGGCAATGTAGCCAGCACCAATATTAGTGTTTTCATTTTTGGAAACAGGTCCCTGTTACAGTGCAAATATGCATCCATTGCACTTGTTGTTGGAAGACATCCTTGATCATGTTCCCGACGTAACTGTAACTACCATAATTGCAACTCACTTTCTAAAACTTTTCTTGTTATCTCTTTTTTGTATCCCAGAAATCCGTGGTGATTTTGAACAATATTCAAAACGTCCTGAGAAAACTCTTCCGAAGTAACACTTTTGTATATTAAAACAGGCGGAATACACAATCCTAGACTGTACAATTGTAGTGTCATGGCCGAGACCCTTGATTTTAGATATTCGACAATGTTGTCGAGGGTAGGGATAAACAAAGTTACTCTAAATTATGTTTTCATGTCACCTGCTGTAGAAATATTAGGTTGGTGTTGTTGTGTTTTGGCTATTATGGGCATTTTCAGTTCTGTCACTAAGTCGACAACTAAAACTTCAACCTCATCTATCAAATTATAAAAACAATTCTCACAATATCTTCGTTTCACATCTAAACTGCAAAAATGTTTTTTTCAAGCATGTCTTTGGCTACAACCATGTCCATAGTCTCTTTCTGAAATAATCTGCTGATGGGCAGAGCGACTGAAAGTACATCAGAAAGACATATTAAGCACACTAAAAATTCAGTCTCACAAAAAGCAGCATTTAGAGTTTCATTACTCCATTCCGAGATAGCTGACAGGGCATCTGCTATTTTCGGCAAGGACTGTCGGAATTGAGGGCCGCTGTCGTGCCTCTCAACCCACCTTGTCTCACATAATCCAGTCAACTGCCTGCCAACAGCTTGTCTAAGAACTGGATTGCGTTTTGGTGAATCAGAGAAGAAATATATCACTTTTTCTAGAAAGTGAGTACTCGCTAGATCATTTAACTTTAAGTCTTGAATAATACTTTGCTCATTTTAATATTTTCTTTATGTCTATATGCTAACTACTTCATATTTTTAATTTGTAGATAATGCAAACTTTAAATTTTTTGAATTTTTTTCGGGTTTATGGGGGGGATTTCCCCTATCGCCCCCCTTAAATCCGTCACTGTAAGATAAAAATTTGACGACCGCATCAAACGTCGACTAGCCGTGATTGCTGAAAGTCGTTAGCTTTCGATGAGAATATATTTTCGTATCCTGTAATATGTGCACATGAACGCTTGGTAAGAATCATAACGGAGCTACATATGCACATTTATCCTGGAAAGTAAGTAAACATGAATTGTCTGAATTTCATTCTAGTGAACTACAAGTTAAACAATAATGATTAATTAATTGGAAGAAGTTGTGATGATAAAAAACTGAGGTATTTAAGGTGAAAGTGTATCTTAACCTAGTATAAAACAATCCTTTCACTTGCGACGGGACAAAACGAGCTTCAGTAAAATCATGGACATACGTCACTCCGCAGTTTGCAGTTCCACGAAGCCAGATGAAACTAAAACGTGAAGAAGGAACTGTAGACAATATCAGCTATTGTCAGAGCATACATATAAAATTTTAATTTAATGGTAAACTCCGCCATGAATGATGGCCTAAAAGCTGTACGTTCAAGAAGACAAATTGTTTTGTTGCTCAGTTCTTGTTGGTTACTGTTGGCCAAGTTTTTTTTTTTTGTGTTGTAGCTGACATTATTCCTTGCTGAATTCACAGAAGTAAAATAAACTTTTTTTTTTTTTGTTGCTTCAAAATGTTTAGTCTATATTGACCTCACCAAAATATTTTTAGTAGGTAAAACATGTTTTTTTTGTCACTGCAAAACTTCATTGGGGGTAGAAAAAAATTATGGCCGCCACGAAAAAATAATTTTATACTATATAATGGCATGATATTTCGTGGTAGCTATAAAGTTTATTCATTGATATTTTCGTTACAAAATATAGAATGTGTATGTATTTTTTATTATATAACGAGAAGTTACCAGTATAACCGACAAGCCAACTTTTCTCAAAGTGGTTGCAAATTAACCCTGAAAGTTAAAATCATATATGTAAATCTGGGAATGTTAAGTATTACTAATAGTTAAGAAATTAGTAAAAGGAAAAACCACAAGTTAATTCAGCTCACTAAGTAATATATGCGTACCCAGTTTGATAAAACTCGGGAAAATATTTTTATGAGATGTAATTTTATCCTAAAGTTAAAAGTTGGCTGCCGTTTTCAAAATATGGTTAAAGGATGGACGAACTACACAACAGTCCAGTGAACTAAGTATAATAATATGCGGGCCAAAATATTTCCTCAAATATGTCATAGTATGCTGAAAATATTACAATTGCCGCAATTTAAAATATGAACACATGATTAATGAACACACAACAGTCGAGTCAGTATGCTAAGTAGTAGTATGTGTCAAATTCGAAAAATAAAATTCTTCAGATGTGTCAAGTTATTTTAAACATCAAAAAAATACTGACGTTTTGAAAATTTTAATATAAAATAAACGAAGAACGAAATCAAAAGTTAAGTCAACATCTCAAGTAGTGTGTGTATACCAAGATTGGTAAAAAAAAATTTTTTTTAGTTACTTGAAACTAAACATTGAGGTTACCAGCATAATTGATAAGCATACTTTCCTCAAAGAGGGGGCAAATTAACTCCTGAAAGTTAACATAGTTTAGGTAATCTGGGAATATTATGTAATATTTAGACGTATGATACACGAAATGTACTAAAGATAAGTCAGCTTACTATGTAATATACGAGTACCCAGGTTAATAAAATAAGGGAACGTTTTTCTGAGATGCCTTTCTATCTTAAAGATAAAAAATAGCAGCCGTTTTCAAAATATTACAAAATGATGAAAGATATATGCAAATGTCAAGTCAGCTTTGTATGTAGTGTGTGTATGTACCAAGTTAGATGAAATTACTGAAAATATTTCATCAGATAAGTCATTTTATGTAAAAAAAAAAATTGCTACCACTTTGAAATTATTAACATAGATCGAACGAAATAATCGAAAGTCAAATCGACTTTGTATGCAGTACGTGTAAACCAAATTCGATAAAATTCAGAAAAATATTTCATAGAATATGTCTTACTGTGCTAATACATAACATGAAAACGACCACCATTTTCGGAAATATGAACACAGGATGAACGAAACACACAACAGTCAAATCAGTTTTGTGTGTAGTATATGCGTACCAAGTTAGATGAAATTATAAAGTATTTTTTCTTTTATATATTTCGTTTACGCTCTTACATATTTTGAAAATGGCGGCCATTTAAATATTTTTCGATCAAGATAGATATCTAAGGATCTGCATTTTAGAAATTCATCAAACTTGGTACACATTTAATACATATAGCTGACTTGACTTTTATGTATTACGTACATTCTGTATTCATATTTTCAAAATGACAGTCTATTTAATATTCTTAGGATCGAATTACATATCATACGAACAATTATTTTCAGAATTTCATCAAACTAAATACATATATACTACATTCAAAGCTGATTTTATTTTGAGAATTTCGTTCATCCTGTGTCCATATTTTCGAAATGTAGGCCATTTTAATATTTTAGCACTGTTTTATATATCTTATGAAATATTTTTTTATAATTTCATCAAACTTAGTACGCTTACACTACACACAAATCCGACTTTACGTTTGTGTATATCGTTCATTATGTGTTCATATTTTAGAAATGTCGGCCAATTTTGTATTTTTAACATAGTATGTCATTCAAGAATTCATTTTCTGAATTTCATCGAATTTAGTACACATGTATTGATTAGTAAGCTGACATGACTTTTGTACGTATTATTCATCCTGTGTTTATTTTTTATAAATGCGGAATTGTTTTTTAGTTTGACGTAATTGAGAAACTTTCTTTTACGATTGTCAATAATCTTGGTTCACATACACAGTTTGGAAATTTGACTTGACTTTTGATTGCGTTCTTCGTTCACTTTATGTTAATATTTTGAAAACTGTAGTCATTTATTATTTTTAGAATAATTTGACATTTCTGGGTGTGTATATATATAGGTGTGTGTGTGTATACACATGTATATTCGAATTTTTAGAACGCATATACCATCTAGCATACTGACTTCACTATTGTATATTTCGTTAATCAGTTGTTCATATATTCTGTAATGATGGCAATTTTTAAATTTTTGCATAATTTTACACATTTGAGGAAATATTTTTCCGAAGATCATTAACCTTGGCACGTATATTTTACTTAGCTGACTGGTCTTTTATGTATTTCGATCTTTTGGTAATATTTCAAAACTTAGGCCACTCTTTATCTTTATGCTAGAAAGACATTACCAAAATTGTTCCCCAATGTTATCAAACTGAGTACGCGTATATTAATTAGTAATCTGACATATATTTTGTAGATTTCGTTTGTCATGTGGCTAAATTGATATTATTATTTATAATTCCTAGATATATGTAAGGAATTTTAACATTCAGGGTTAATTAGCACCCACTTTGATGAAAGTGCGCTTATCAGATAGGCTGGTAACTTCTTGTATTTTATTCCGTGCCATATTTGTGAGGATTTCAGCCAGCAATGAATGCCGGAATAAAAAAGAACTAAGGGTTTGTGCTTGGCTTAGTTTGGAAGTGAATATATTTTTCTATGACGTAGGTAGTATTGATAGTACAGTGACTGACATGGTTTTGCATGGTATTGTACAGGTTTTATACATATTGTTCTGAACGTAGAAAATGTGGACTCAGTTGGGCGATTTAATGGGAAGGACATAAGGCATACACGAATATGTGTGGCCTGCTATCTTTGTGCTGTATCTGCTAGATCTCGTTAGTGTTGCCGGGAGTATTTTTTTGTAAGTTGTTCGGATGATATTTGAAAAAAAATTTACTATCAATTACAGCTCCTGTTCGTCGAGATACAGAAGAAGTTTTAGAACGAAGAAAACATTACACCCTCCAAAGTAGAATTACAAACGTCGACAAGCCGTGATTTCTAAAAGTCGTTGGTTTTCGGCGAGAATATGTTTTGTGTGTCCTGTAATAAGTGCACGATAACGTTCTTTGAACAATCTTAATGAAGACACATTCACACAATTATCCTGAATAGTAAGTAAACATTAATTGTCTGAATTTCTTATTCATGAACTACAAGTTAAGCAATAATAATTTCTTAGTCGAAAGAAGTTATGTGGAAGGAAACTAACACACAGTACACTGTTACTGAGCTATTCAAGATCAACATTTACTAATTGTATCTAAATATTGTATAAACTACTTTGTCTGACCTTATTCTAAAGCAAATATTTTGATTTAATACTTGATTTTTCTGGGATATATTTTGGACATTCTCTATACAGGTGTTATTATTATCTCATAATAAATAACTTTGTGGGTTCGTTCCTTTCTGCTCAGGTCCGTCCAATTAGAATCGGAAATTTGTTATTCGGAATGAAATGATTCTAACGTCAGTAGTGTATATAGGTGAACGCTAACCTTTTAACCAATTATTCAAGAATTTCCAGGAAATACCCTTAAAACTTATTCAGTTATATTTTTAAAAAATCTATATTTCTTAAAGTTTAAAATCTGTTTATTTCTAACAGCGACTATATGAATTAAACAACCAAATAATTTGTTGAAAACTCCACAAAATTAATTAAGGACTTAGAGCAAGTACAGAGAGAAAAATATTAAATTTGATTACAATTCGTTGTGAACATGTCAAAAACTCATAAAATTTTACCAAGAACTCAAATTTCCCGCAAAATGTCACATAATCTTTAACGTCCTACAAATTTAATGGATTTCGAGCAAATTTGGAAAGAACAAATAATACAAATTTAAGTGCAATTTCATAATTTTAAAATACGTTTTGATATTTAGCTTAGTTTGTTCGTGCATTCTTAACACGTATACTGACATTGCCGTTGGCCGGCGGTTTTTCTCGGGGATCTCCCGTTTCCCCCGCCTTTCTCATTCCGTCACTTCTCCATTGTAGAGCTTCATCTCATGTCATATATCAGGATATGCAGATGCCTACGAGCGTCCAGTCAACACTCTGCACTCGGAGTACGATACCCTGTCCTCGGGTACCCTCCCCATACGATATTTATTAAATATTTTATTTGACACGTATACTAGCAGCCAATATTTGATTAGTTTTGGGAAACCTTTATATGTTTGATTTATTTTTCTTTTCGTGGAAATTGAAGAATAATACAAGCTAATTGATAATAAACTGGCCTGTGCGTGGGATTCCGCCTTTGTACCGTACTAAATATTCGAACACTAGCAAATATTTATTAGGGAAAGAGTTGCAAAAACGTCTATTACATGTGTATCGGTTCGAGAAATATTAATAGAACAAACAAGATAAATTTGAAATATATTTGTAATTCTAAAATATAGTGACTACAGCACAATAATATTAGGAACTAGTTACGAAAATGCATGTTTGTTACGTGACTGTATTTAGTTGTTTGGACATACTCCATTGCGGAATTAATGACTGTCAAAGAAAACTAAACAAATAATATGTTTTATATTTAATAATCTATCATTTGTTTAGTTTTCTTTGGAAATCACTCATTTCGCAATGGAGTATGCCCAAGCAACTAAATCCAGTCATGCACTCCCATTACACAGTTCTTTCAAAGGTCATGTTTGTTACATTTTAGCATTATTATTTCAAATTAAAAAAAATAAATACACACAATCAATAAATATTAGCATGTTTATCAGCAACGTTTTTATATTTACAACGACTTTATGTTTTGTGAGGCGACCGAGTGCAGTGCAACGACGTTTGTCTGCAAATTTTCTTTAAACATAAAATCGCATTGTTAGAGGTATTTCAAAGAAATTGTATGAATAATAGGTTAATCCACATGAATTAGTCAATCATTTGAAACATAGTGTCCGCGGTGGCCGAGTGATCAAAGCACCGTCCCACTCATTCCGGCGCCTCTCTACCTTAGGGCCAGATTTCATGTAACTCTGTGTCCTGCGTTGAGGATCTCGAGTAACGTTGACCTGGAGAAGTGGTTCTGGAGCCCTGGAAGATGGATAGCTGCTCGGGTGAAAACTCGGCTGCATGGTATTTCGCAGGAATTCAGGGGTTCTGTGTGAAACCCTAGCCTTGTGCTGAGCTAATCACGGGCTGAACTCTGAGTGCTAGTGGTTTACGACTCCTGCTTGGGAGTAGACTTACAGGGTGAGTCCTTGGGTCTTACTGGACTCGTCCACGAAGCGTTTGATGGATAGCCTCGCCCTCAGCAAGGTGGATCCCCACAGCTAACCTGTGGGTGCTCTGTTGCTAGGTGAGTGGGTTCTCACTACCTGCCACCGCGATTAGAAGGAGCGTCACCTCCTGTCAGTGGTATTGAACTATCCTGTCAGCTTCTAGCTCAGGCTGAACGTCTGTGTTGAGTCCTGGACGTCTGGGACTGACTGGGCGGAGTGACGACTCTCCCAACATAAAGATCTGTACGTTGTCTCCTGTTAAGCCTGCGGGATCAGATACAGGAGGGCAGTCCTGCCTACACTGGTGGCAGTGATGCCGAACACGTGGATTACGCACGTTGCCTGCTACGAGCTCCCACTAATATATGTACATCTGCATACGAGGTACGATACCCTGGTCCTCGGATATCCTCCTCATAGGATAATTAATTGCCTATCTGAAACATTTTATCATGTCTTGTTAACTTATCAGTAAAAATTCAGTTGATCTGATATTGAAAATAAAGGGATATTATTACAGGTACTTTTAAGTTCTTGTGGCGAGATAGATAGTATAATTTTAGATAAATCACCACTTCAAGGATATGATACTGTTTTAGAGGATTGTTTCAAATAAATGTACGATAGGTTAAAGATTTCGCAACGAATGTTTATATCTCTGAAATGCCAACGAAAAAGATACTAGTTTGATGAAACAGTGTGAGAAAGTAATTAATCTCACCTCACACGAAACCTTTCACTCATTTAATTTTATTGGTAAGTAGTAGTTCCATTGCATCACAAAATACCGATATATTATACGAGCCAGTCACTTGAAGAATTTTACACGATTATACATGTTATATTAAATAATGTTTGTAGGAAGTGTCATTATAGAAATTATTTAAATTGTATTTGTATATACAACGATTGTATATGTAAATTAATCACACAACCCTTTATATTGAAGTTTGAAGACTATATTCTCTTGAATAAAATTCTAACTTTCTTCATTTTACAAAATTAATTGTCTTTTAATGGTACTCTAGTATTTAATACGAATTAATTGGAATAATACCGCATTGATAGGATTGTAGAGCGACAAAAGTATTTATGATACTATAGCATTAATAATACTATAAGCTTGTTGATTTTGTTGATTTCGTAACATCGTACAATAATGCCATATATACACATATAACACGGCTACATTGTATTAAATATGTCAAAGAGCGGTATGTATATATATATATATATATATATATATATATATATATATATATATATATATATATATATATATATATATATATATATATATATATATATATATATATATATATATATATATATATATATATAT
>PNEQ01088528.1:15524-52518 GCA_003012365.1 Medauroidea extradentata | reverse complement strand
TACATACACACACACACACATACACTTCGTTTATTGTGTTCGACAAAATGTCTACAGTTTTGCAAATACTGTTAAATAAATGCAACGAAATAAACTGCACACCAACACTTTCAATTCTGTGAGTTGTGTGCTTTTTCCTCCAAGGAGGTTTTATTTTGCGAGTTGCAGTGCGCGCCTCGATCACAAGTTCTGCTTCGCGCCTGCGACTTAGAACGCCTGACGTACACGCCGAACATACCCGAACGGGACTTCGAAATATTTTGGGCACCACAAGTGTGCACATTTATTCTGAACAGCACAGTACAAAGTGAATTTCGAACGAGATCAGTAGGTAGAACATGTCCTATTTTCCGATACGAAGTCCCACAACTTGTATGGAACGAACGATTCTATTAGTCGTTCTATTCTGGTCACGTGCGAAGAGAACTTGAGTCACACAGCAATTATGAGCGCTATTTTTAAATTCATAGTGGATACTGGGAAACATAAATAACAGGTATTTAGATAATACAAAAGCAAGTTGTTTATTTTATCTTTTAACTGCTGTATAACCTAACAGATTTATACTTATGCTTGTGCAAAAGTAATGACTATTGGCTATCAACGCATTCAATCAACAGGTTTGTTGCAAAGAGAGACGTCGTTGGCATATGTGGGCAATGTATTGAAACAGCTTTGTTTTAATTTCTAGAGCGAGAGGTTTAGTACAAGATAAAATCTTGTGACGTGTTTAGTAAATGACGGTTGCATAATTTGTTGTTTCAGTCTCCTAGACCGGTGCAGCCATGGTCAGGGATGAAGGACGCGCTGGGTAAAGGTACTTACTGTCCACAAAGCAACATGACCCGTACAGACGCCAAGATGTCTGAGGACTGCCTCTACCTCAATGTCTACGTTCCACAGGTTGTATAGTTGCGTGTATTCAGAGGATGACCTAAATTAATCTATGTAGGCCTATACTGTAAAACCTTTTCTTTAAAATTGAATAAACCTCCTTCGAGGCAGTTTTGCTCGCATTAACGAAATCTCGTTTTACAGGAAAAAAAAAACTAAAAAAAAAAATAGAAAAACATTATTTCTTACTATTTTGTTAAAAAAAAGTTTTCTTTGAGAAAAATTTTATTTTCTTTGTAGCATCTCATAATCATATTATTTTTATTTTAATAGTAATTTATACAACAGTAACGTATGTATTAAGTTTTTGAAAGTAACGAGTTTGTTAAAAATACTACAACCAATTAAAGACCTCGGGAATAAATAATGATAACCATCATTCCTGCAGTTTTCAGCTTAAGTGTAATAAAGCGTTTCAAATATGAACAAAAGCGTTACATAAATTTATAATTTATTATATGGTTTAAAAAAACTACCTACGTATTTTGTAAACAAATATTTCTTCTAAATTTACGGATAAATTTTTTTACGCCGGCTGTCTTATACAATGACATCTCATTACAAAGTACTTGAAGGGTACTAAAAGTTGTATACTTAATATTGAAAATACCTTAAACTGAATAGTTACTAAATTAAAAACTCTTTTTAGGTGTTTGGAATTATGTACTTTATAATGAAAATTACTTAATACTGAAGTACTTTGTACTGAGATTTCACTGTAATGTGGATTATAATTATTTACTCCCGAGGTCTTATATTTATCACTAAAATTACTGTTAAACTATTTTTATAAGTACAGTATTTGTTGCCAGTTCTATTATTTAATCAATTTTTGCGGCAAATCTACGTTGGAGTGGTTCACGTGCTTAACAAGATTCTTGTTCGCCACAACAAACTGTGTATTGTGGTTATAAATGCGTTTTCAGCAAGTGTGTCCACCATACTACTAGTTACCAGATACAATCGTAAGTTAAACTGAATGAAAATGGTCCCATCTGGCCATACGTTCATGTACTTAATACAAGAAATTCATTTTTTTACATTATAAAACCTTTGAGAGGATTATGAAGTTGGGTCCACGCAACAGAGAGGAAATACGTAAATAAGAGTACAAAAATTGTATATAAACATTAAAACCTCCACTTTATGCAGGTAGGATTGTCGTGTTTCCACTTTCTGGATTCCGGCCTTCAGAAGCGAAGAGCAAAAACCCGAGATAGGCGACCACCTTAAGGATTCTCTCTGGCTGCAGCATTTTGCGTACCCTTGGCCGGGAGTCGCCAGGGAAGCAAGGGTAATCCATGCAAGTCTGTCGCTGCAGTATTATTCTGCAACAGAATTTTCTTGCTTAGAAAAAGACAGTGATAATGCCTACGTTTTGTGTTTTCACTTTTACGAAAGAACATTAACTACAGCTAGAAGACGGAAACTCCCAGTACAATCTAACAGCATTTTAAAATACTATTCGCACGCAAACGTGACTAAAAATATCATACTGTTGTTAATGACAATTCTACGACTGGCTCCACACGTTGGTTGGCGGCCCGGCCCGGCAACATTCTTGAGAAATTGGATCACATCACAAGATCAAATTTTAAAGTTTTAACAATTAGTTTCTAAAAAAATAAAACATAAAAAAAATTAATACGAGCATAGTTACATACATTACTTTGCACATGAATAGAAACAGGTAAAGCGAAATTATTCGTAATGTACCGTATATATATATATATATATATATATATATATATATATATATATATATATATATATATATACACACACACACACACACACACACAGAGATACACGTATATTTGAACACGAAGCATACGTTGGCAATATCCATTTTGCTTTATTTAGTCACTACATGGCAATTCAATGCATCAATTTTTATACCTACCTTCCCCTTATGACATATATGGAATAATGGGAGTGGGTTTTGCAATTCGACCACCATCCATTTTCATACTAGCAGGACGTCTGCTGGGTTCTGCTGGTATAATATAATAATCAACTCACGATGTTAAAAGACACTAAATAACACTTAATGACATAGTGACTCTACATTTATGAAAACAAAAGGAACAATTTCTGTATTAGAGTTTACGTATCCCCTTTTAAGCATTGTACCTTAAAACGTAATCCACAGAGAAATCAATGTTAGTAAGTGGCACAAAATTATTAGTAAACTCGTTTCAGGTGGCAGCCTCAGCGGTGCCAAAATCAGGCCTGTCGGTGATGTTCTGGGTCCATGGAGGAGGTTTCACAGAAGGAACTGGAAATAGTGACCTCTATGGACCAGACAACCTCATGAACCACACAGCCATCTTGGTTACCATCAACTACAGGCTGGGACCTCTGGGTGAGTCTGTGGGAACATTCACTTTAAAAAAATAGAAACAGTTCAACGAGCCACTATAGGATTTATTAATTTACCATAACAATACATATACGCAGATTAATTTTACATGTTTTCTGGATAAGTACATTCGAAACTAGCAAGTGCTTTGGTTAGGTTACATAAAGTAGATTAAGGCCAGGTTTGGCTTTGTTGGGTCAGGTTCTATTAGGTTAAGTTTAGGTTGCGGATTGAGCGATGTAATTTGTAACAGCCTAGGTTCAAACCTCACTGAAGGAAAAATACTGTTGTAGGAACCACTAGTTCTGTAGCCGTTACCCTCCTCTAAGATAGTTACTAAAGGGACAACAGTCTGTTTGATTGTGGCCAGCCTACTGATATTGTAAAAAGTTATTTGGCAACGCCAACAGAACAGATTGCAAGAGGCCAGTGCGTTGCCTACAAACCAGGGACTTCGTTACTTTCTACATAACGTTAGTTACCTTTACAAACTAGTAGGGTTCTGACTACAGTACGGTACTGTATTCTTAACAGTGCTTCTCTGATGTCTGCACAGAGCTAACAGTGCACGCAGCAGTAACATATGGTAGTGTTAACAATCTGTTCAGTAGCCCTGACTAAGTATCATATTAACTCCGGCTACAGGAAATGGTGATCCTAACAATCTATTCTCTAAGAGTTTATTAGTAGCATGGTAACCCTAGCTATAGTGTGTCGTAATCCTAACAACCTGTTATGAAGCATTTACTGAGTGAATGGTAGCCGCCGCAGCAAGAGTGGGTTGTAATCCTAACAATCTGTTCTGAAACGTTTACAGAGTAGCATGACAGCTGCAGCAATATCGCCCTGTGATCCAAACAATCTATTCTGTATATGTTACTGAATGGTAGATAACATATGTTTCTAATGCATTTTACATATTTACAGCGTAAATTATTTCGTTCGACACATCGTCGCCAACAGCCAGTCGCGAGATCAACGTAAAAACATTTAATCATTGTTCTTACTTCAAAGACCACTATTGTACATTTTACAAGTATAGTTTCACGGCGACCGGTCGTATATATGTTGGTAATTCCGCATCTCACCACGATATACACTTCGGACGAAGACTTCTGCCCGCAAGCTAACTTCGTACAATATAGGTTTCCTTGGTTATGATTTACTCCAGACCTTGCCCTCCTACTATTGTAAAGATTATATCCAGTTGTCAATCCTAGTACTAAACAAAATTAGCAAAATTTAAAATTAGTAGCAAGAGGTTTCTGGAACTAAGAACATATAGCTTTACCATCGCAGCCGTCGGTACCTCCAGCAATCCATGGAACTGTTGTAGCTACTATACGTGTTAACTCTACAATAGTAGGTCCCTGAAACAGTCTACGGCACAGTTGTGATTACAGTACTAGTTCTGAAATCTCAACAGAATCAGATGTTTCATCTAAGAGCTCACGAAACCGTTGGTATTACTATACTTGATTGATAACTCTACAATACTAATTTTGTTATCACAACAGAATCAAAAAGAATCAGATGATTCATCTTACAGCAAACGACACACTTGTGATTACTGTACTTGCTTGTTAACTGTACAATAGTAGTTGTGTAATCTCAACAGAACCAAGTGGTTCATCTTAGACTCCACTGTTCTGTTGTTGTAGCCATGACTGTTTGTTGTTACTACAATACTAATGTAGGTACAGTAAACAAAGCTAGTGTTAATAAATATATTTTCCATATTACATACGAGCATCCAATGGAATGTGTAAACCCTGCAATAAGTAAGCAGTCCTGTACTACCAATATTTGAATGCGTGGGTACACCAGGAGGCGTTAATCAGGTACCTAATTCTGTTGGTTGGTATTAAAATAAGCAATTAATCTCTTGTTGTATACAGCCTGCTCATCACTTATACCTATAGCCCGGAAATGTCACCATCTGTAAAACAATATAAACTAATAGCAAGGAGTGGATACGTAACAATCTCAACTACCAACATTCAAAAATGTGTATGTCCCCATGTAACCACCTTGATGATGACCAGGCCTATCCCGCCTGTACGAACTTGTTTCGTACCGAGTCTCCTTACTACGTGAACCAGACCACCATTCCTTTACAGGAGCACTCACCTTACAACCACCATTGTGATTCAGTCAGGAGATGCAACCTGCATGCTAGAACTTAGGTAAGACAGTTGGGTTGATGAATGTCCTTCTCGACTGGAGTAGTAACTAACCATGTTTGACTGGAGCACGGTCGAGACTTAGATCCACCATCTGAGTAACAGTTGAGAAAATCTCGAAGATTCTTGGGTTCAGATTGTTGGGCCAGAAGTATGATACATTTCATTACCAACGTTATTCGCTCCTTAAGATTTCCAAGGGGTTCATTATAATGCCAAGTCTTTACTTCAGTTATTGAGTTTTTTTAAGTCGTAAATGCCAGGAACAATTCGGTGACATCTAATGTATCGACTACAGGTTATACAGTCAGTTTAATTAATATCAATGGATAGACATTCATGCAATCTAAAGCTCTCTCCTCGTGATGAGACATGTAAGGCACAGCTCATTACACTGTTCCTGCATCGACAAATCATCCCTGGAAAACCGGAATCGAAACGGCGCTACTCCACTAGTGTTGTGACTTGAAATAATATGAATTTATCTTTCATTCAGTCACACAATTAGACGTCGGTTTGTAACTCAAGAATGGTAAGCAATCTCTCTTCGAACCACATACATTTATTCCAACCCACATTCAATATAAATACTGAACATTAAACAATTACTCTTTTAAAACAAACTATAGCAAGCCCTACTGTCTGGAGGGATCCATTACTCTCCTATTTTGGCTTTAACTACACTAGTCCTGTTAGGCATAATTTGGGGAGAGAGTGCAAAAGAGGAAACTCGGAGAGTGAGATGGTTGACTTACCACTGTATTTGTTCCGCTCGGAAGAAGGCCACGATACCGAAGTCCCCGGTGCCCTTTCGAGCCCCTCGAGCACCTAGCATCTCTCTGGGGATTTCGGACACGGTATGGAGTATCGAAACCGGATCCTCCCGTTCTGGCCATCCTGATTTCGGTTTTTCACGGTTTTCCCAGATCACTCTAGGCGATGCAGGGATGGTTCCTTAAATAGGCCCTGACCAACTCCTAACCCCACTCCTCCGTGTACTTCTACTAAGGTCTTGTACTGTTCGAGGGAATGTAAATATGACAAAAATATATTTGTTAAATGTATTGTTCATTATGTTTCAACATACCAGATCAGTTTACCGACAGTGGTATATGATACATATTTTAAAGCGTTATTGTGGCAAATTTTCCGTAATCATAATTCAAATTTTTTTCTGGAAAATTTATTTTTCAAGCAGTTATACACCAACACTTCGCCTTACAATGATTCGGAGTAAGACACACACTTGCCAAATCAACACCTGGTGTTTCACAATTAAAACCTCATAATACTTCCTATTGTGCACACAATCCACGTTGTGTTGCGTTAAAATGTCACTGACCTTACATTTGCCAATGTAATATTGCAGGTACGTTTGTTTAACTTGTATACCCGACCCTCAGAACCTCCAGTAAGATCCCCTTCCTCGATCGATTATACACTCAGGTCGTCTTGGCTACGCACGCATTTCCCAAATCTTCCAGTGGCGACACCTACACACAGACAGCTACACACACATACATACTTCTCTCTTTTGTGCATGTGGTCTATGCTCAGGAGTCCCGAAACTATAGCACGTGCACTCCAATGTTTTTCGAGTTTTACACCCACTTTGGTGCAAAACATGGTACATCTAATAAGAAATTTATGGCGCAAACAATCTTACTCCAGTGTGATGGTTTAGTTATGTTAAAACATGTTATATACATGCCTTGCTAAGGAAAAGAGAGTGAGTACAAATAATATCCGTTGTGTGTTGCATGTAAGTAAAATACCAATGTGTTCACGATGCAAAAAATGTCAGAGCAGACAACTGAATATAGTTATGAGCATATAAGCCTTGGTCAGAAACTGAAGTTAAATTCTTTCTAATCACATTTTCACTTTCAATTGTAATGTAAGTTTTTGAGTCCTTTAAAGATGAGTTTCTGAGGTCATACACGAAAGTACTATCACAATAATAGAAAGATGTATTCACAGGATAATTGTGGCTCGTGGAGAAAGCACACGAGGCTAGCAATGCATCTATGTTAAATTACGGGTTACTGGCTCCACCTCCATGCACATAATATTAAGATCAGAACTGACGCAATTCAACTGCCAACATTTACTATGTTAATTTTTAAGCCAACTGTATCAAGTCGTCAAAACCATAATTTGGTTGGAGATAAGAAATATTTCTGTGATAATAGGTAAATCCTGTAGCATAATACTTGTTCAAAGACACCCAGATGTGAATAGCAAAGGTGGTTCAGTTTATAATTAGCATAGGTCTTTTGCTCCTCATCCATATCCGGAATTTGTATACTAGAACCTACATAATCCTACTACTGACTAATTATTACTTTCAACTGCTGTTGGTTGGAAAGTTCTTCAAAGAAACAATGCTCCGAAAAGAAAAACTATGTGACTGTCGGAAAACGATGTCTGTGACAGGATTCTTTTACATGGAGCACCCCGACGTGACCAGCAATGCTGCCATGAAGGACCAGGTTGCAGCTTTACGTTGGGTCAAGAGGAACATAGCGTTCTTCGGAGGGAACCCTGACGATGTGACGATATTCGGCCAGAGTGCTGGAGGCGCGAGCATAGAGTACCTAGTGCTGTCACCCATGACTACAGGTGAGTGAAGCGTGCACGTTTACACTGTGTGGCGTTACTTCAATACACTTTGCCATATACGAGGTCACATAGTGTCTATGATTTGTACATGTTATATATATTGTCAACCGAAAGTATTAGTTCAAAATTAGTACATCATCTTGAATTAGGGCTGACACTACCTAATATCTGCGACCTGACGATGAGACTGTCATTCAAAAGAAATGTGACAATCTTTATATAAAGATCTGGTCCTAGTGTATTGTTTCAAGTGGAAATTCTTGAAATTAGACGACACTTTAGTATATGTTCTTTAGACTACGTTCTACGACTGCATTTTTATTTTACGTTCTACGACCACCCTTGTACGTGCCGTGAACAATTACGCTTGAAATGTTGCTAGGAAGGAGACGAAAATATAGAGTTTTATTTTTCTTAAATTTAGAAACAGAGCTCGCACATTGAAGTTGTGTGTATGTTAACTTTTACTTTCGGCCCAAACGATATATATTTAATTCAGGTAATAGCGCTGCTCTTTTTTGGTCGTGTGAACCACTAAATTCCTTCTTGAGACGACTGCAGTGGGCACGAATGAAATTGATGTTATAACTTTATAAATTAGAATTCTAAAAATAAACAAATATGAGTAACAACCTTTTTTAAATAAAATTTGAATATCATTTTTGAGTGATTTTGCAAGGGGTGTGTATGACAAAGTAAAGTGTCTTGCTGACTACACACCAGTTCTATGATGCGACGTTTCGAGCTGGTATCTGTTCCCGTCTTCAAGCGCTAACTGTGACGTATATACAGCAAAAAAACTTCAGTTTGTCAAAAGTTACGTAATAAGTATTTCAGAATACGCTGTGAAAATTGAGAAAATATTATTTTGTAAGACGTTTTAAAATTTTCGGAGAACATTCTATAGCTTTGCCAAGCGTATTGAGATTCTAGCAAAGAGAATAGGTGTTAATACTGTAGTGTGTTACAATCACGGCCGTAGAAGAACAGGTCTGGACACTCGCCTGGAAACTTGATCCCCTTGTTGTTTGGCTGCAGTTCACCAAGTTACCGATAAAGATGTACGTCTTTGGCGCTGTAGTCCGGGCGGTCGAGCTCAAACTCCGCCCACTTCCCTCACACTAAGATAAACAATTTATCAAAACGTATTTTTTGTTATCAATTTATGAAATACTTCCTTCGCTCACAATTTTAAATCATGGTTCCAGAAATCTTTATTTACTTTATAATGTTAACAATGGAATAAAGTGGCCGGAGTTTTGAGTCTAACCGCCCGAATTACAGCGTCAAAAAGTACAACATTGTCGATAACTTGACGAACAGCAGCCAAACAACAAGGGGGTCAAGCAAAATACATTGTTAGATAGGCGAGTGTCCAGACCTGTACTTCTACGGCCGTGGTTACAATCAAAATAATCATAACCACGCCAATAGTGTAAGAGTTGAACTCATTCGCTGATAATAGTGCGTGTTGTGCATAACCAAAGCCATAACGAATTTCATTGCATAGTCGCAGAGTAAATCGGTGAACTTTCAACTATCTTATGCGAGAATCTATGTGTTACCAACCACGCCTATCTTCCATATAAATTCGCTTGTTATTTCCGTTCACGAATATATGTATCACGAGAAAATCAACAAAAGTAAGAGATTATTTAAAGCAGAAGGCTAACGGAAATAAACAATACAAGGAAAATTTGTTTACGTATTGTTTTAACCGACGCATGAAAAGTAAATATTTTAACAATAATTTGTATGGCAGTGAAACCTGGCTTGTTAGGAAGGGTAAACATCGGGTTTTTGTGGCGTTTCTTATGGCTTTGGCAATGGCAGTTACCATAATTGTGTTTTTTTTCCAATGTAGTACGGCCTTTAGAGAATATGCCACAGAGACAATCCCGAGTGAGTGCCTGCACAGCTGTCACTCTCTAAAGACAAGCCACAGGTGACCACAGAGGTGGAGTCACATAGCATGTTCTCTGCATGGTCACATGTAATGGCGTGTAAACGATGTGTGTTCGCAGGTCTGTTTCACCGAGCTATAGCTGAGAGCGGGTCAGCTCTTATGTCTAACTACTTCCCCAACAACAATAGAGGTGCATTCCGCCTTGGTGAAGTGCTAGGGTACAACGGAACAAACGCAGATGATCTGCTCAAGTTTCTGCGCTCAAAGTCAGCCGAAGACATCGTCAATGCTCGCGTTCAGGCCTCTACAGAAGCGGTAAGATTTCACCTTCTGCTGTGCGGGCAGGTACGCTAGTGTTTAGAAGAGGAGGGCGCAGAGAAGGAATGATGATTAGTGATTTTATATCCGTACCAAACACACAGTCACACATGCAAAATATATTACAATACACTTTTCAAACAGTTATTAATCCAGTATTTTCTTCATTGCACTTATTACTTCCTAATTAATTTTCATATTATATTTTCTTGACATGCTGTAGCGATTATGGAAAGGTTAATTTGTCTTTTTAGTATAATGGTAAGGCGAAAGCTAATTTTCTTAAGTATTTGCATAAAGTTTCTAGATTAGCCTTAGTAAAACAAAATTAAAAATGTGAGCATTCAAAAGTGACCTACAGTACGTGAAGTTCACTTCCACCGAAACGGTGACCTGAACATTCACGGTCAACATTTCGGTAGTCATTGACCAACCTTTCTAGAGACCTGGGTCAGCTTGTAACAGTAGAAGTAACAGACAAAATGACACGAAAAAGTTTAATCTTTGAACACAATTGAAAACAGATTGTAGTGAAACAGAATGCACGTTGTCCAAAACGTCGAGAAAAGAAGTAAATAAAAAATGTTTTTCATTTGCGAAAAAAATAAAATAATAGCTGCTGGAACACTACATTTATTTTTAATTTACGACGAAAAAAAATTTTTTTTTGTTTTATTCTCAAGTTTCTCTAAAACTAGCGTTTTATTATTTTCACAGGCTAGTGAAAAAAGCTAATGTATTAAATTCTGTTGATTCCACAGCATTTTGTGAAACATGTAACAAAAAAAAATTTAAGCAAGTATATTAACATTTGGAATTCCTGCTACCCTAAATTGTTTGTAGACGTTTAACCCCAGCCTGGCTAGCCTACAACAAGTTCTGGTCACGTGAGTAAGCAAGAACTGTAGCATGATGATATTAGTACACTATTTAAGTAACGGTATAGTAAACATAACGTCCTTAATATCTGGATTCTTGTACCGATAAATGTGCATAAGATATTAACATTGGTGAACGTTAATATTCGTGTATGCGAACACTGTCGTGCAGCTACGGACTGCGTCACGTGATCATATTGTTACAACTAAGTGGAAAATATTCTTGGGTATAAATGTGTTAAGTCATTAGCTACAGATTAAAATAAATCAAAGTATCATAAACCGCTGCAGGATGCTAGCCGGTATGGGAACAAATGCAAATGGAGCTCGGAATTCCAACTGGCGGGAAACACTTCCACGTGTGACACGTGACACCGAGAGAGATGGCGGTACGGTAACATGTCGGCCTCGCATTCTACAGGACCCGAGTTCGATCCCCGGCTCCGGCCATCCGTATTTCAATTTTTCATGGTTTCCCTAAATCTCTCCAGGCGAGTTAGCTCTAAGGAAAGCAAGATGAACGTAGAAAGTAAGGAGTGTGGTGTGTTATAGATAGTTACTGTCCGAGTATGTTTTCATCTTGAATATTTTTACAACGGTATGTTCCCAAACCACCTGTGTACACATGTAGCACTATACACAGAAAATAGTACCGAATCTAACCAGGTTAATTATATATATATATATATATATATATATATATATATATATATATATATATATATATATATATATATATATATATATATATATATATATATATATATATATATATATATATATATATATATATATATGAAGAAAAACTTGTAATATAAATGCAGGTTCTATTTCATCAGCTTACTGAGTAACTCGAAAGATTATAACGGCGAGGAAATAATGAATAAAATTGAGAGCAGAAATACGTTAGACTAAATTTTACACCTAGACCTCGAAACCGAAACTTGCTAGTTTATATTTTTTACTTAAGTGATTTTCCATATATTTACGTAAACTAAGCTATGGTTTCTTAACAAAGTCCATGGCCGACACCTCTCCCTGCTCCATTCATTGCATCAAGTTGTATGTCACCATCTCTCGAGAAGTACAGCCCACTTACCTACCGCTTGTCTGACGACTGCTGGAGTGACGTCAGACGTACTATCATGTAGCAGTCCATCTTGGCTGCTTGGTGCACTCGTAGCAGCCATATCCCAGTGTTAACTGCTGTGTATACTACTTGGTATATTTGATATTTCTTCTTACGTCTTACCATCGACATGTAACGTATGGTACAGTGTTGGGATATAACTTCACCTTTCACAAGTTGGGACCACAAGTTTGTTACGTTAGTTTAAGAACTTCTGTGTCTTACTTACTTGAAAACTAGAAGCCACCTCAGTTATATCAAGGAAATTTTGTAATATTATACCATTCAAATACTCCGTAATGATCGTGTCACCGAATTATTTAACACGGTGTGGTGTATAGCTTCTGTGTTCTACAATATGACAACCCACTATTTTATTGCATTGTATTCGTCCCAGTATTGTCTGTGCTATCTTAATTGTGATGTCCTGAGTTTTACAGATTTTTTGTTTTGTATTTCGACTTTTATTTCTGGTTGTTTATATTATTTTTATGTTTTCCTTTATTTGTTGTTGGCTAATTCCTTATGGAATCTTTCATGGTCTTTTTTTTTTGTTTATGAATGTTTTGACTACAGCCAATTAGGTTTTTTTTTTTTTTTTTCGTTGTTGGATTTTCTTAGTGTCATTCTAAGATTTCTGCGACGACATATGGCGTATGTCCACAACAGTACAGTTATCATTCTGTCCCATTGAAAGAAACATTCAAAGACATTAATCTACACTAATGAAACTAAAAATGACAGTGTATTGTTCAAACAAACTCCCTGGTTAGTTATCCTGTGTGTTCCAACTTGAAACACGTCTAGAGTAAACCACTGACACTTTGATTTGTTCTTAGGACGGTCGCACCAAAGCACTACCTGGATACCCAGTGATCGACGCCAAAACACAAGATGGCACCGAAGTGTTCCTCACGGATCGCCCAGAAACTCTTATACGAGCTGGTCAAGGTCAACCCGTCCCATACTTAACCGGAGTTACCTCTAAGGAAAGCAAGATGAACGTAGAAAGTAAGGAGTGTGATGTGTTATAGTTACTGTCCGAGTATGTTTTCGTCTTGAATAGTTTTCAAAGTGTTTATGTTCTCGAACCACCAGCGTACACACAGAAAATGGTACCGAATCCAACCAGGTGAATTTTTAATTGTTTGGAGAAAATATTGTAAACTGTATGTAGGTTCTATTTCCTCAGTTTACTTAGTATGTCGAAATATTATAAAGGCGAGGAAAGAATGAATAAGTTTGAGAGAAGAAATGCGTTAAACTAAATAGTACAGCTGGACCTCAAAACAGAAACTAACTAGTTTTCATTTTTACTCAAGTTATTTTCCATATATTTATGTACACTTAGCCGTGGTTATTTAAACCTGCCACGTCGACTTACATGGCTGCTCACGGCTGCATTACATTTATTAGTAATCGAAATATTACCCATATTTATATAACACTGTTTTGCGCTTCAGCGGTGCCAAAATATAGGCGGTTCGGGATAAAGTGAGCCCTTGAAAAATCCCTGCTAAAGATCTATTTTCAGCACATTCGTATATTTCCGCGCGTAACGGCAAACGACGGGAAAAAGAACCTCTCTGGATACGTCACTTAATGTTTGCGCGTGTAAAATTAAGTGTTCAGTCGGTAGGTACCTATATAGTTTGACAAAAAAAGTTTATTAATTACATAAAATACAATTGTATAACTTTCGGTTGATTTTGTTTCAGAATTGTGTATTTAAAAAGGAAATTACACAGAACTATATTGCGTAATTTTGTTTCCAACCATACAAGCAGTAAGGGGACTACCGGAAATGTCTAATTATATGCAGTAACAGCTAGTAATATTTTTCAGAGGTTAAATTTTTAGTGCTTACATTATCACGAACGACCTATATTAGGCTTGTATCTGGTGGTAATAACTTTGAATAGTCTTGTGTGATCATCGGATACAGTAAAAAGACTGCAACAAAATGTAGCAATAAAACTAGTTTTTATGGGTTAACTATAATATTGTAAACCTGTGGTAATTAAAAATTTAAGTCAGGAATTGGTGAAATATCTAGCTACTCAAGTAGCATATATTGTCTAACGCACTAAGCTGTTTACACCATTAGAAAAGTTGCCCAATAAAACGTCATATGTTATCATGAGACTATTGAAATAAGGAAACCCAGTTTTTTCACTCACGTGAAGTTATGTAATATGGGCAAAAATATGTTTATGCCTAGACAAATATGACATGTTTCAAAGTTGGTATCGTTAAAGAAATCGTGTTCAGGTCAGCAGTACACAGCTCTTGTTATGTTAATTTATTTTAATTCCGAAAATAATGTTTTATTGTGTTTTATAGTTTTTGCATGACGGCGACACAATTATCTTAAGATGAAGTCTTTACCACTTGACAATAAGTTCTGTAGATTGATAAACATTTAAATTTCTTTTCAAATAGTAAATGTGTAATGTGTCAGTAATTATTTAATTTATTTCTGTATTAGGTATCTAAAACACACACATATGTATAGATGTATCCAGTGGCGGCTCGTAGGTTGTTGACAGGCAAGGAACAAGTTGCATAGAACTGTATATGGTTGAGTGCTAGTTGACGCTACAGCCACTAACACGCAGGTATGTAGGTGCTGCGTATTGCTGACTGGCCACAACACACTCAGTAGCCAGTATATATTCTATGGTTATTGGTATACGGCGGCGCGTTCACACGAGTGTACAGTTCTCTGCAACTTGTTTCCTACCTGCCTGCAACCCTTGAGCCGCCACTGGGTGTATGTATGCATGAAACACACACATACTTATAGGTGTGTGTATGCATTTGTGTTCTAGCTGTAACTAGTTGTAATCGAATGTTTTAATATAAACAAACAGTATTGCAACTGCCCTGAAAAGGAGAATAGCATATTTCGTATAAATAGACCTATAGGTCTATGTCTTAATGTTTTTGTACACATGTGCTTACCTATGTAAGTATTTCAATTTTGACTATGTATTATTTCACGTGTACTTATGTATCATTGACGTACATAATAACATTGTTACCTGCAAGACATCTAGAGGAATAAACAAAGTGAAATTAAAAGCCACAAATAAAAATTGATTAAATAAACTACTTTACTGAAAGCTTAACTTATAAATACAGAATAAATATTGATCAAATAATAAGAACAATACTCAGACATATTCTTCAACGTGTTAAACATTATGTATTTGAATCAAGGGTTGGTTATCCATGTTTTCTCTCGCTACAGTAAATATTTCTTTCTGATTCCAGGTTTGACGCAGGAGACGCTCGAGAGATACAACAACGACCCTGAGTTGTTGGTTCCATCTTTTCTGAACCTCACTAAGGGTTCGCCAGAATCTCTGAAACTGGCGGCGGAAATTAAAAACTTGTATTTCGGCAACAAGAGTATTAACCTTGACACGCTGTCACAAATGGTTGATGTAAGTATGAATATGCATACTTGCAAGTACACCTTCTTTTTTTTTTTATATTTGTACGAGTAGTATATCTGCAGTCTACAGAGAATTGAAAAACAATTCATTTTATATTTATTGTAGCTTATAACGTAAACGCAATGTGACTTGTTGCAAGTCGCGGGCACGTGCAACTAATGAAGAATAATCGCCCTAAAAATGTAATACACTGAAAATACAAGTCGTTAGCTATTCAAAGAAACCTATGAAAGGGCACAAAATTTTTTTTTCGTAGGAACAAAATCATTTAGGAAATTTGCGAAATTTTCTTTAACTTCGAGTCTTTTGAATGCCATAGGATGTTATTGTTTTTAAAGATGTCTTGAAGAGAAATGAATAGGAAACAAAACATATTTCTTAAAATTATAAAAGACTATTTCCTGAAATACAAATTAACTGATATTTTAGTTGCAAACACTCTTGACTGCTCTCTCTTTCTCTCTCTCTCTCTCTCTCTCTCTCTCTCTCTCTATATATATATATATATATATATATATATACACACACACACACACACACACACATATATATATATATACACACACACATATATATATGTATATATATACACACACTGTGTATATACTCTGATTAAAAATTATTGTTTGCATGCATGGAGATTATTTATATCATGTATTGTCTTTTTTAATTCATGCTACATTGCTAGAGGGTGGACAGTGCAAGTTAACGGTAACAACGTGTATGGCTAAACGTTGAAAGTTACAACGGGAAGCAATAGTTTTTATGCTGAAAAGTGTGAGAGTATTATGATAAGTACTTTGAGATGTTCTCCTGGAAGTGACGTTATCGTAAGCATTCACTATGACTGCTGATGACGGAAGTTTCTTGCTCACAGTCACTAGAGTCCACTGGAGTTGAAAATGTTTGTGAACTATACGGTTGTACACGCTTATGAGAAAAAAAAAATGTGAAAAAAATAAAACTATGGAAAACGCAGGAATCTTAGTAAATGTTTTTTAAACTCGTCCATAAAGAATGAACCATCGCACCTCCAGATTAATAGTAGCAAAATTCAGAAATTGCTCATTTTGAGCTACGCATATATTTCTATGTATCGTTGCATGTATTTCTATGTATCGTTAAATGTATTTTTTATTGTTTTGCTTGCATATTAGTTATACACTGTTGTTGCACTTTTTAGCTAAATAATTATTTGCAATAGTTACTAATATTTTAATATGAAAACTATTTAATTAAATGTAGCATTATTATTAGTAAAGAAGAAATGGGTTTTTACTGTATTTCAACATCAAAGGTTTTTATGTTTTCAGTGAAAAATTTGAAATGCCAAAATTTTCTTACTAAAACTTCATATGATAATACCTCAGTAACATATGTATTGAGTTGCGCTGACCTGGAGGCACGCAGACTTTCATGAAAACACTCACAGACTCTCGCGCTACCTTGCCATATGAACAACTGGCCACTCACAGGAGCCAAGGTACAAGTACTTGAGGACAAAGAGTACATATGACAGTGTAGTTAGCTTGACAGCCGCTGAACCCACTACATCTCAGGGCCTCTAGTGATTTCTACATGTTTTTAACTTTACAGGAAAATTTATAATAATCGGTTTTAACTGCTTGTCAGCATTTCAGTTGGCCTCCTGGGTGGACGTATTGCACGCGCCCGAGTTCTAGAAGTGCGGAAGCGATACGGGCGACAACGGCATGTTAATGACGTTCGTCCTAACCTCTAAATACAAATCACTGAACTGGCTTGCAGTATTTTCTCAGAACGACCTTCTCTTTCAGACATTCAATGACGATACCTTATGTTTTTAAGACTTCTGTTTTTAAAATCACGAACAACGGTGTTCATACCTAAAAAGACCGCAAAAACCTCCATTTTTGCAAATTTTACCCAAAAACTTTAAGCTGTAAAGTTTTGAAGAGAATCTTAAATTTACCAGCTTTGAGCGTTATCCCTAAGCAGAAGTAATAACTCACACAAATAAAACTTATATCTGACGAAGCTTTGCAAACCAGCCGGCGATCTGGGTAAGGTGGTTGTCTTATTGTAAGCTCCTGTTTTATTACACTGTCTCATATTTAACATTGTGTGAACTTTCATATTGAACTGCATGAAGTGTCAGAGAACAAACATGTGTGTATTCACAGTTGCAGTCAGATCACCTGATATATCCCAGCTACAGAAGCGCAAGACTGCGTATAAGCTACGGGTCGTCGCCTGTCTACATGTACTTGTTCACCTATGACGGAACTCTACATATACATTCAGTTAACACTACCGTCAAGGGTAAGTTTTGTCAACTCTTCGTACTTTGAAATGCTTCAAGGGCACTCCACACAAAACAACTCCTTACATCATAATTGTGTCAAACACTGTCTAACTCTTACACGTTACAGCTATAGTAATTTCCCACAAGTAAGACATTTTGATTCTATAGTCTTCGTATAAGAGCGTGTATCAGCAGCGACTTCACTATTTCCGTTACTTACCCAAAGTAAAAACTATGACACCATAGTAATTTCACTTAAAATTTTGTTTGTATTAAAAACTATTCTTGTACATACCTACGTTTTTGCGTGTCTTTGAGTAACTATATTTAAAAAAACAATAATCGTTACGTGAAGTAACAAAGGTGTTATCCTGTAACTAAATGCGACATGCGCTTGTACGAAAACTATGAAACTGAAAAATATTTTAATTATGGGATGTTACTATTAACGTAATGTTTATGAGTTGGACAGTGTTTGGTACAAAAGTAAAACTACGAATATTTTGTTGCAGAGCGCTATTAAGATGACTATGTTCCGTGTGCATGAATGGTTTCGCATAGGGTATAATGTCTATTCTTTTTACGCGTAACTGTTAAATTTTTCCCAATGCGTTTATTTACGAAAAACTCGCAACTTAAAATATGCTTTCGTTAGTTTAAAAATTAAGCACACACTTTGAAGTATAGTATTACAGTGTTGTAAAATTGCTTAAAACGACTATTTTAGTCAGCAGTAACTGCAAACACACCATGCGGATTCGTAATACACAAAACTAGAAGCCTGTGTTTACCTGTGCAACACACTAGCCACAAATAATATTGCAGGGCCATCTCATAATGTCCTGTATAAGCATACCAGTACGAAAACTCTGCACGCCAGTTTAACTAGCCGCGTGTAGAGGCAATACGATTCTCGTCGTACATGGCAGTCTGCCCCTTATAGCTCCCTTGTCCCCCCCCCCTTCGAACGCGGAAAATTACGTCTGCTTGATATGCTACTCAACATGCATTTAGTATCTCTTTACAACTGCTGAAAAAAGAAGATAAATTTGCTGTCCTGAGCAGCACTTTCTTGTCTTTTGGACAATTCACGAATGTTAACTCCACAAATACAGATATTCGTTGCATTATTTTGAGGAAGAAGACTGTCAAACATGTACTGAGACCCTGGTTAAAAGCATATCGACAGTTGTATCGCAACATTTTTCTTTACTGGCGAAGCAAATTTCACACGTGATGACGTAAACACCGGTAATATTCCCTGACGCTGACTGGTGTGGTGCAGATATTATTTATTTATTTAAGACCAATATATGTATATTTACAAAGAAACGCATATTTTTCAACGAGTTTTTAATCCATTTACCACAGTTTGTTGAACTATCTGTAACTACGGTTCGAGTAATACATGTCCCTTAAAAATGTACAAACTTGGGAATTATATCCAGAAATTCCTTATTGAACTTCTAGTAACATTTTATAAAATTTCGCGTTCGTATTACCTTGATCTAGTTTCTACTAATCTTTAATGCCTATTGACCCTGTAGATTTAAAATAAACACAATATTAATAAATTCTAATCACCATTTCTTCCACATCGAACACAAAACTAAATATGTTACTGACTGCATTACTTACCACAGATATTTATAAAATAGTTACCACTCTAAATATCCACGTTATTTTTACTTATTGTATTCCACTGTAAAATGTTTTGTATTAAGTTTAAAATAATTTGACTAAGAATGGAAATACTCGGGGCAAGTAGAAGTTTACAGTTTGTGAAAGACTTCAGCGTCAGAGAATACAATGTCATCGGTATAATGACTGTAGACATTAACATATTATTGCCCTTATAGATCCGTCGGTTAGTGAGTTGTAACAACAAGGTACGGCTACATATTACCAGTTCTATACATGCCTGGTTAACGTGACGTAATAATAATAATACTTTAAGTATTTTTAGTCTGACGATTTAAAGGAGCTGTGCCCTTCTCTTACACAACACCACAACAATATCGTAAAAATTGTTTATCAGAATATTGACAGTTACTGTCTATAATCCACTGCGAATATAACTTCCTTAACGCGTAAGAAACGTTTTTACAATTGTTCAACCCTTTTATTAAAATGGAAAAAGTTACCCAGAAAAAATACGTTACATAATTAATTACAGGCTTTATCATTAACCATTCAGTCACACAAAAACAAGCTATTCATTATTAACGAAATCAAGTTAAGCCAAGTTGACGTAGCCTGTCTCTTTCACACCTAATAAAAAAAAACTTGAGCACGGATACAATTTCAGATACACCTGTATTCATGAGTTAATAATAATTGACAGTATTTCAATTTTACTCTAGTACACTAAGGTGCAACAATATTCATCGTAATTTACAACAATGATTCAGGTTACCTTGAGACAAACTTTAAAAAATATTTTTTAGGTTAAAAACTTTACAATATATCTATGTCTGTATTTTGATATCATGGTTTAATTTAAATTCTTCGTAGGTTAGTGACCTAATTTAATAATATTTTATCTAAAATTCAAAATAAATATAGCTTATCTTTTAACATTTAGCCAAATATAATGATTAGCCAGATTCCAAATAAACATCTTAGAATTTTTATGATTTGAAGAAACACTAGTGTAAACACATTTTTATAATACGAATGACTATTTTTTATACTGATATTGTTATTAATTGTGTTTAAAAAAATTTTCAGAATGGGTATTTTTTTCACACTATGATTTTATTTGTAATCGCAAAATTTTAGAAACCTTCGTTCAATATTCAGTAAAGATTTTATGCCGTTTTACATGTTTTGTTTTAATGTTAACTTAATAAACCACTATAGAGCTGAATCGATGATCATGTTTTACTTCAAACGCATAAATTGAACACCGGTAATCATTTACCTTTACAGCAAAGAATACAATTTATTTGAGGCTGTTCATTTTTAGTAAAACGTATCTTGTCTTTTAGCAAACAGCAAATTAAAACATGTGTTTCATGCTGCAAAATGTTTTTTGAAGAAAAGTTCACTTTTCTTCAACAAAAACTTTGTCTTAAAAACAACTAATTTTACCTTAAAGGTTGCTACTAAACTACGTCAACTACATCATATTTGTTCCTTGTACGACCGTATTCTTCAAACAAAAATATCCTTTGCAGCAACGTAATATTTGGATTGGTTCATATTTGAATAAAAATTCCTTTGTGCTGGTGGTAAAGAGAACGTGTTTATACAGTGAAATTACCGTTTTTGTGTTTAAGTTTGGAATGTAGTATTGAGATGGAGAGGGACTGATTTTCGTGATTCTTGTGTGTAGGTCCTTCCCACGCCGATGATGTCGCCTACTTGTTCTACCTGAATTTCAAACCCTACCATCCAAACAACGACGACATGGCAGTTATCCGCCACTTAACAGGCATGTGGGTCGACTATGCCGAGTCTGGGTAAGATGTCATGTCATATACTCCTCGACTAATAATGACCCCTCTTTAAGGTCGTGCAGCGAATAGAGTGGAATGGAGGGACTGTGGTAAGCTCTTAAGGGTGTTGCCAACCTTGGAGTTCCAGCGAGAATAATTTACATGTCAAATTTATGGGGCTCAAGTCATTTTTCAAGGTACCACATTAGAATAAATAACCATTTTCTGAGTTATAAATACAAACATAACTCTGCAAGAATGAAAATGAGAGGGGAAAATTATGAGTATGTGTTCTATAGTGATTTTTAAAATGAAAATAATATTACAAACTGAAACATTTTGCGCACATACGCCATTGAAGTGAACGTTGACGTTTTATCAGAAAACATCTCAATAATAAAAAGGAACGCCAGTTTCAGCTGATGTAAATAAACATACAATATACACGAAATACCTTTAATTTGTGTTACTGTTAAATTTTTAATTTTGTTTACGTGTCGTCTGTCAGGATACGACTACATTCCTGTACGGAAGAAAATAATTTCAGGTTTTTATGAGACTCTACGCAAAACACTTTATTGAAAAACTATGCAATGTGACTTATTTCACATTCATTCTAACCCCTTCATGTGTATGTTCTATGTTTTTTATAACACATAATAATGTTTTTTTTATTATTGTGGAATTTTTCTGCAACGCTGTAAAATTCGCTCGTAACGGCGTATATGCAAAATAACCGCATCAGTTCATAAAACTAACTCATTGCAAGAATCGTTGAAAGACAACACGAAAAAAAATATTTCATTACAATTTTCAGGGCATTAATGATGATAATGCAACGTGGGCTGCACAGAGATGAATCAAAAGGGTCAGTCGTGACATATACGTAGGTTCGACAGATACCAAGTTCACCATTATTTAATTTAACAAGTGAATTCGTACCGTTGCTATGCCATAGCTCTGGGGTGGGCATTTTGCTGTTTTGAGTCTGTAAAAGCTCGGACGTCATCCCTCACCCTGGCCTCAAGGCGCAAGTCACTAACTGACAGTCTTCTCGCAGATAACTCGTCTCTGTGTGACCTCCAGAGGTTATCGTTTTATATGATGACGTACTATTAAATATAAAGGTGTGTCATATATGCGTATATATTATAAAAAATTCTTTACCATGAGTTTCGAACCGTAAAATGGGGTGGCTTGGGACACGTGGGTGACTAGGGACATAATAATACTTTCCTCGTATATGTCAATATTTAGAAAATAAATTTACGGGAAATCTATACCATATTATAAATGTCTACATGAAATTAAATTAGTGTTCACTCCCAATTCACACACATAGAAAATAAATACTGTGCAAATATGTCCCAAGTCACTCCGTTTTACGGTATCTTGAAAGACCGCAGGAACACCCATTCCCTTCATTTTCGTCAGCTTGAAAATAAACTTCAGAGGCACACGATGAACAGTTTCCTGATACACTTACGTCGGCAGAGGCTCTGCGCAACGTTCAGCGGCCTGGTCAAGCAGCCACCTTAAGGGCGAGGTTCACCTCAGTTTTCAGCGTCTTTTTTATATATATTTGTACCAGATATTTTTTTCTTATTTTAGATATAAATTGTAACAAAATCTTCATCTTAGAAAACTGATGTATCTCTCATAGCTTTCACGTAATGAGTCGTAAATGTCAAAATTTGCACTTTACGGTTTTATGTACGCCTACTTAGCATACAGGCAAGAAGTGAACATGAGGAATTAATTTTAAAACCACGGTATTTTAAATATAGGTCTGTAAATAAACATATGAAGCAATGTTATTGAGTTGACCCCTTTATACCCAACAGCATCACTAGTGCAGTGGTATTTAAACATTACAGTATACCGTCATATACTAGAGTCCCTAGAGGCTCGGGTACGAACTAGCTACTCCTTGTTACAATTACCGCAAAGTAACGCCACAGTACCAGTGGCGCCAGTCGTATTTGTGTAAATTTTCAAAGCTCGTGTCCATACCTGTTCTTCATTGGACGTGTTCAAATCTAATACTGAAGACAATTATTTAATACTAACTCTTTCAAACACAAAGTGATTTACGAAAAAAATTTTAAGAGATATTATCATGAAAGGATTAAAGTAAAACACTTGATTATAAATGTATTGTTAATTATACGTTTTTTAGCTGTTGAGTGTTTACGAAATTGACAATATTTCACATCCATTGTAAGAGTCTTGCAAATTAATTGATCAAATATGTTGTCATACCCACTGGCCCAGAAGTTGTCTAGAAAAACAGAATAAATCCTATGTGGAAAGTTTGCTTGCATATCCCGGATTATTTCAGCAACTTCTTGGATAAGTTCGCTACTATAAATACTGAATACATCGTCTGCACTGTTGGTCGCAGAGTACACTATACGAAGTGCGTGCTTACCGTACATGCATTCATATTCCTTTTTCAAAGTCTCTAGCTCTGAAATTTATGCTATTCGATACATAAGTTTAATAAAAAAAATCGTGATGTCCATAGACTTGTGGAACTACAGATATGCACATAAAGTGTTAAGACATGTTGGTGCAAATATATTTTCATAAAATCTGGGGTTCATAAATATAAATAGCGTTCCTGCAGTAATGTGTGTAGGTGACGTATTTGTCATGTCTTCACAGCTACGAAATGTAAGCAGTTCTCAAAGGTATCATGTTGCCTATGTTCTTGCAGAGATCCGAGCCTACACGAGGAAGTAAAATGGCCTCCAGCCACTAAGACAAACCACACCTATTTGCAGTTAGACGTGGAACTGAGTTTACATCAAGACATGCTCAAGGAGCGCATGGATTTCTGGGACTATGTGTACGACACGTACAAAAAGTGAACTGATATGCATTGTTTTTTGTAATAAACATATACATTGTATAAATGAGCATGTAATGCTAATAAAATGGTACTGCTTTGCATGTACTGTAATAGGAAATGAACTGTTTTATGGTGGAAGTATGTACAGACGATTTGTTGAAATTAAACCACTCTAAAAGGTCAAACTCTCTTCTTTTAGTCGTGGTAATGATCAATATATAATTAAGCTTGTACCATAGGCAACAACAGTTCTGCACATAGAACCAAACAAATGAAAAACATAAACATATAAAACACGAAGTCCCAACCTAACAATAATTACAGTACATTAGATTACTGCAATTCCAAATCCCTCTCGTAATCTAGTGACGCGTCATAATTTGCTCATACACATGTGCTACAGAAACCACTTTCTACTCCCATGTAACGACCACGAAACATATGCTTAGGGCCTGATAAATGTTTTGTCAGAATCTCTTCAACCATCCTCCCTATCTGTTTGTCCTTCACAGCGTTCCTAATAACATTATAATCGTATGTCTATATGTTGGGCACGCTTATGAAACACTGGGTTGAATAACAGTTTCTGTGCGCTCTGATTGTAATTGAAATTGGTTATTGGTCCCTCCTGAAGCAAATTTCACTCGGAAGTCCCTTCGCATACATGGCATTCCTTGCAACTTCATTCATCGCTAAATACTCCGCCTTGGCATTAGAGACAGCTATAGTTATTTGTTTCCTCGACTCCCAACTGACTGCAGCATCACCCTTCTTTGGCAGGCTGTGTATGCTTTACGGTCCAATTTATTTACTGTCCAGTCTGCATCCACATAGGCCATGATTTCTTCTCCAGTCCTCTTGAACACTAGGGCGTAGTCAACAGTCTTCTTCAGATATCTCAACACCCTCTTTGCCATACATAGTCCAATGTTCGGAACCAGCTGTTATACTGGCTCAACACACTCCATGGGAAATATCTGGTCTGGTGCAGTTGGCAAGGTACTTTATGCACACTATTAACTGCTGATATGACTAGTTCTTCTTAATCCTTTCGTTGACAGTTGGCTTCTACAGTTTACTGCTTGAAACTGTGAGAGTTGCCACTGGCCTGCTATCAAACATACCCAAACCCTTAAACATGTATTCTGTATATTTCCTCTGGTCGAGGTACCACTCTCATCCAAACCACATTTTTACTTCACCAAGATCTTTCAACGTAAACCTTATACCAAATTTCCGAACCAGCTTCATTTTGTCGTCTACAATTTACTAAACACAATGCTTAGTGCATCTCATCTGGTAAACACATGGTTCATGCTTGGATCTTGTGAGCTCTAGATCTAACATGATTCTGTGAACCTCCTGGTTTATACACGTGAGGCCTGCATCAAGCCTTAGATCATTTTCTTCAGTTTGCACACCTTTTGTTTATGCCCTTCAGCTATGAAACTCTCTCGTTGTTTCATGAATATTTTCTCTTCTCAATTTCCTTATAGGAAAGTAGTTGAAAAATTAATGTGGTAAATGTTACATTCGAGTTTCACAGCTGATGAAAACAATGTCCTTCTTGTTGAGTGTTTTACCACAGAAGCAAAGGTCTCGTGGTGGTCCACACCATATTCTTGGATAAAACATTCGGCCACCTATATTGCTTTCCATCCACGAAAACCTCTGCTGGCTCCCGTTTTAAGACCCATTTGCACTGTTCTAAGGTTACATTACTTGGTCGATCAAAGATTTCCCAGGTCCCATTTTCTAGCCAATATTCATACTCCTAATTTATAGCGATTTCCCCATATACTTATTGTCCCCCTTGAGAAAACTTCTGTCACAGTTTTTGGGTCTTGTAATGGTTCACTGCTGGATGTGTAATAGAGAAAAGAACCAGGATATTCCTTCATTTGCCTGTCTCTGACGGCATACCTCTGTGCCTTACTTTGTTCAACTCCACAACTTGTATCTCCAAACCTATGTATTGTCGAACACGTACCTCAATTGTATCAGTAATCACCTGTAGCAACCCTCACCATCCTGCATCTGTTCGGTTTTAGGTGCTTCCATTTGGGTTGCAGCATCATTTTCTTCCAGTCGTCAGTCTCGCCATTCAGCTTCTGGTTGATTTTCAAGTGCTTTGATTTGGGTTGCACAATCTAAGAGCATTCTCTGTAATTTATGTGACTCACTTACTATATATTTGCTAACTGGGCTTGCACTGGTTTCAGGAAAACACATATATTTTTTTTTGTAAATTCCTTGGGTGACGTAATGTCGATGAGCCTATAGCCTTTTGAAAGCTCACCGTATCCAACAAAAACCATTTCGCTGCTTTTGGAGCCGCTGTTTCTTCGTTTCGTTCTTACAAATGTGAACAAATGCAAACCCCGCCAACAAGTGGCATCATCCGACATAATTTCCTCATGCGAAAATCGGCGAACCGATCCCGCCGGAAATCTAACCCGAATTGCCTTGGCGCTAACTGCGGCCCCGACATGGTACGATTGACCTCAGAAAAACAATTTTGTTTAGGTGTGTACGCAACAGTTTTCTGGTGTTTTAAACTATTGTCTACAAGGAACTTCGCTAGCTCTTTATTAGCATATCGAATGTCATTATCATATTTCAAACATCATATATTTGTACCTTCTTCATTTAAGTCATTGCTGTTTTCTTCGAAATTATCACACCATTGGTCTTTTGATCTCAAAAAATAGACAAATGTTTTTGTTGTCATGTCATCAGTGAAGGTCAGAAATTACCGGGCCCCACTGAATTACTATACATTGAACTTTGTCATAGCTCGTATCACACTGCACTATTAGAATGGTTTCATGCTTTTTTACCCTTCATCCAAGCAACTCAGGGTTCCCCTTTGTAACCAAATCTGAATAACCTATGCCGTTGACCGTACCATCCTTGAGTTGATCTAGTCCCACTCTGCCAAGGTGTGTAGGCACCACCACTGATAAATTGGTCGCTTCAGAGAGATTCAACTTGTACAAACCACCAAAATTAATGGCAGTTGCCTTACCTTCTCTCGCATTTCAAAGTTATCCTTGTAATACATCTTGCTGCCATCGCCAGAGAATATAACAACACTACCTTCAGTCACCATTGTGCTGACAGACGATAAGTTATAGTTAATTTCCAAAACATGCTAATTATTATGAATTTCAATTGTGTCATCGTGTTGATATAGTTTACCTACGAAGTCTCCATAACCTGCGCCTTGCAGGATGTAATTCTTTGACACTATAACTGTTTTGTCACCCATACTCCTGTAATTTCTCAACCACTCTTTCGGGTCATGTGAGTGGTTGCACCATATCAGTCATTGGAACACATACATGTTGTCAAAGGTATACACAGTAAATATTCAGAAGAATTTTATGTACGTTTCTTAACTGTACTCTTTGTGTCTTGGACATGTTTAGGCCAGTCAAATAACTTATTTTTCATAAAGTTTAACGTGATGGTTATGCTTGAATTTTCCAATGCTATGACCTCTGGGTCGTACTCTGGCGTTAAGCCGCTGAGCAAAACGTTACGTACAAACTCATCTTCTATATGGGAATTTATGTCGGTAAGTTTCTGAGTCAGGGATAGGACGTGAATCACATAAGCTTCCAGGTGGTTGAAGTGGCTTAGTTTTATACTTAGCAATGCCCTCAAGAGCCCTGACCTCGGCAGCAGCCCGTTTTCCTCGTAAGCCTTTATTAGGTTTTCCCAAGATACTTTTGCTGTATTTTCTACCCGCGCGGATTATAAAACATCTCGTGTTTTACCATTAAACATATTTTGCCTCGAGTCTTCGAATCCATTTTTGAATCTACAGATATATTCTTTGATGGTTTGAAACAGTCCCTCAAATCTTCATATATCTTATAAAGTTGCACATCAAATTTACATTTATTATAATTAATAATCCCATCCAATTTCTCAATGGGCGGCAACGTAGCCGCACTGGGCGAACAAGTTGTTTTCACGAATCACCCAATATAACTATACGTAACTAAATTTAATAATGTGTTACCGTACGTGACATGCAGAGCTCATATCGTTGCCTGGACACATAATCTGGTGAAATTAAGCCACTCTAGGTCTGTTTTGCTTTTTTAAAATCATATTTACGATCAATGAAAAGTTAAGCTAGTTCCAAAGTCAACAAAAGCTCTGTACATAAAACAAAACAATGGGCAAGCAGGCATTTCCAACATTACAAAAAATTACAGTACATTGGATTACTACAATTCCAATACGATTAAAAATAAAAGTAATTGAGTGTGAATGCGTTCGTAAGCCTTCAGATAGAAACTTGAATAATGCAACGCAGTTACCTTTTTACAATTTCGTGTAGGAGAGACATACCATGGGTTGTAAGTAAACAGTGAATTAGCGTCTATAGACTTATGACGAAACAGTAAAGATTACTATTGTTAGTGAGTTTGTTAGAAAAGAATAATAATTCAGGTAATTTTTAAACTCCAAAAGTTATTACGCGGTGTGCTTCCTCAATGTAATACTTAATAATTACTACCACCTTACTCAAAAAAACATAGACAAATATGCATTAAGTAGTTGTAAAACTGGTTTTCTGTACTCACGAATAAAACAGGTTTTACAAACTTTACAATTATAATTAACATTATGTCATCGGATACTTTGCTCTGTACATAGTAACTACTTTCATTGTCATATCTCTAGGTGATCGACAGCTTATCTACTCATATTAGTGTATCTCGTGGCGTAACTCGGTGACAAGATGGCTGAAGCATTTAGTAATGAGAGTTAAAAATTTAATGCATTATTGCAGAGAAAAAATACCTTCAAGTGTCTAAAGTTTATTTTAGGACTCTTAATCAAATATTTCATATTCCGAAGCTTTAAGTGTCTGGAAAATCCGGACTAGGGAAGGCTTACGGGGACGTCACTGATGTCATGAAGCTCACCAAAAAGAAACTAATTAGATCGTCAATGAACAAAACAGAGCTCCTTCTAACAAAAGCAAGACACTCTTCTATGACAATAACTCTTCTTCCAATAGGGGTCCTGACAGTTATTGTTGGCAGAGACAGTCCAAAAGGTCTTGGACTCGAACGGAGACATCTTCCATGAAGAGAGGACGCGTCTATCGTGCATAATTTAAAATACCTGCACAAATCACTACCAGGGACGGATATAAATAGGGAGAGGTATAGCTTCGTAAGTTCTGCGTCAGGGTCGTTAGATAGCATGGTCAACAGGCAATATTTTCTGATTTCCGATCCGGGATTCGGCATCATTGTTTGCAACTTGTGCGTTAGCTGTAGTCCGTGTGAACGTTCGTGAACACGTTTTTCAGTGTTCAGTCAATTTGAGATAGTGAGGCTTCGTTGTAAATATTTGTGTGGTGTTGTAACTGTTCACAGCGTTTCTGTGTGGCAGTGCGTGTGTTATGTAATTGTAACTATCAACTACCATCAAAATGAAAAGGACACACAACAGTATCGGACTTTTTTAAAATGACAGAAGCAGAATCGTCAGGTACCACATCTGAATCTGGCCCTGATAGTGCGGCAATAGAAACCTATTATTCACAACCACAACAAAGTGCAGGTAAGGAATACCAATTCACAAAGTAATGATATAGTCCCACTTTACTCTACTTAAAATTTGACATTTGACAAAAGGTTGTTATTTTAATATGGTACCGTGTTCCTGATAATTTCAAATGCATAATAGTGCTGATTTTATCTTTGAGCAAGATATAAGTAAAATAATGTATTTTATTCTGATCCATTCCAATCAGCCGACCTAACGTTTGGCATGTTTTGTGTTTTGTGAAACGTATAATACATTTTATTAGTTGTCAATTTGACACCATTTCCAAACGCTTAGCCATAGACGCATAGCGGGATGGTGAAGAGGCGAACTTCCAACACAGTGTTCCTTTTCTTTATGTCAAACTTAGAGCAAATTCTCAATAAAAGTATGTACAAATCAAGCAGTTCACACAGCAGACAGAAAAGTTAGTAATCTACATTCCACGCTAACTCTTGACAAAATTGTTCGTTTTACGGTATGGTTCTAAAAAAATAATATACATATATAAAAATAACTTGCACGATGAAAGGCAACAATGAGCAATGGAACATTTGTAAAATTGGGGAAGTGAGGCCTTCTGGTCAACAGCAACTCCCAACATGTTTCCCAACTGTGAAAAAAAATTTAACAGCTGAAGGCAGTCTAAAATAGAACCAAATTATGTTTATTTTAATAGCCTAGTACAATGAGTGCCGAAGGCAATTTTAGGCACCTACAAATTTTTTGAAAGAGTGTATTTACCCTACCGAGCTTGGTTCTGAGTCGTTATATTACTCCGCGGTAACATATTTTTGCTAATTATTTGTTGTATAACTCACTGAATGACAGTCTCCCTTGGCCATAGACGGTTAAAATTCCTTATGATAGCTTTCCGAAATCGATTTCATAACAAGGATAGTTTCAACTTCACACCGCAGTCCATTCATATTTCACATATTCTTTAACTTAGCTTTGGATTGGGAATGTGTCTAGCTGAACGGCTTTAGACAAAGCGTGTGCTATGTAAATCTATTAACAAATAATATATTATAACTATAAATTTTAACACTGCATTTAATATACACCAGGTATTTTTAAAAAGTTGATAATTTGTTACATAACTGTAGTTTTTAAAGACATTTTGGCGGAATGAATTTCAGTTAAAATAATTCTATAAAAATAAACCAATTAGTAAATAATATATTTCAACACTGTTTATTCCTTGAAACTCCGTATCTGCAGGTTGAACATGGTATTCAGGAATAAGTGGTAGTAAATTGAACATACAGTAGATTGTGCAAAAGACAAATATTTATTAATCATATAGATATGTATTTATAATTATCTTTATTTGTACAATGTTCTACATAGTATCAATGCACACATAAATAGAAAACGTAGATAAAAGCCATTGTTCAGTTACTCAAGAGACTGTGCAGCCTTCCTCCTTTCAAGCGTTTGGAGTGACATTGCTCACTACTCTTTGGCGCTCTTCAGTTGAGACAACATATACCGGACCTTATATATAGGGACGTTTTACTTAATTGTTCAATTCCGTGAAGTCTCCACAAATTCTAACATATTCGCCTTCAGCTACTGCGACCATTGTTGCACAAACTGAGCAGGGAAATTAACAGGTGTGATTAATTCAACCAACTTTCCGAAGGAAAATGTAGGCTTATGAGATTACGTTTCTACCTGTGTCTGTATGCGAGTGTGTGTGTGCGTGCGTGTGTGTGCACATCTGTGTGTTCGTGTGTGTGTCCTGTCAGCCCCCAAAAAACTTTTGAACCAGTGGATCGAATTTCATAAAATTTTGTACTCATGTAGTACTTAGCAACCTACTTGACTTTTATACATTTTGTTTACACCCTTAATATATTTTTAAATGGCTACAATTTTAAAATTTTAGATCAAGCTAGATTACCTTATTTAGAATTTTGTCAAACTTGGTACAAATTTACTGCATACTGCGTAATTCGTTCATCCCTTGTTATTATTTTGGAAATGGCGGTAATATTAATGTTTTTAGCACAGTATTACATATCTTAGAAAATATTTTTATGAATTTCGTCAAACTTAGTACACATATACTACATACAAAGTTGACTTTACTTTTGTGTATCTCGGTCGTCCTGTGCACATATTTCCAAATTTACGGCCTTTTTTATATTTTTTGATTAGTATTACATGTTTTAAAAATATTTTTCACAACTTCATCAAAATTGGTACGCGTATACTACATACAAAGCTAACTTTACGTTTGTATATTTCGTTCATCCTGTGTTCATATTATCGTAATGGCGGGCATTTTTATATTTTAGCATAGTATGTCATTACTCAGGAAATATTTTGTTCTGAATTCCAATAAATTTAGTAGACATATACAAATTAGTAAGACTTTTGCATATTTTATTTACCCTGAGTTTATTTTTTCCATACATGCGGTAATTATTTTAGTTTGACATAACTAGGAAAATTATTTTCCGATTTATTATAATCTTGGTTCACATAAACAGCTTGGAAATTTGACAAGACTATTGATTGCGTTTTTCATTCATTTTATATTAACATTTAGAATAATTTGACTTATATAAGGAACGTTTTTAAAATTTTATTTAACTTAGTACACATATATTTCGTTTATCATATGTCTAAATTAATATTGTTATTTAAAATTCGTAGATGTACATAAACGATTTTAACTTTCAGAGTTAATTTGGAACCACATTGAGGAATTAGCAATTATTCTGTTAACTTATTATTTCTTACTCCTGTTTCAACTTTTCTAGGAAGGGTTATGGAACTATCCTAGGTGTCATCAATGCAAATTGTTTAGCGCGTGTTGAAATATGTATTTCCATTTTCTTTTCAACTTTTATAAACCTGTAGACACTTTAAGAAATTGTACCGCAAATCTTACATAATTTACCACACGGATAATCTATAATTATTGAAGAATGTGTTTACTTAGTAATGGATTACACAATTTGCTAATTAATTGATATATGGTCTTCTCTTGTCTGTTGTGAAGAAATGTCAGTTGTTCAACACCAACCTCATCAAGTGCCTTGCCACCTGGGCTACTAAACATATGTCAAAAAGGACGTTAGAAAGCACGTAACATCTGCATCTGTGTCAGCGACAAAGTCAATCACCTTACTCATATCTTTAATAAGCTGTGATTTTTTTTTTCACTGGGGCATACTCTGAAAGCTGGGCACTGGAACCTTACCCAAATTTCCCATATCAAAATCAAGGATGTTACTTATGGATCTATATTGCTCAGTAATATATTTTGAATATTATTCTTCTGCACACTTAAGCATAGTCACCTCTGCGTCAGTATGAATTTCAGTTGGTGTTTTGTGCAGGACAGCTGCCCATACAGCAAGTCTGACCACTCTAACGAGGCGCTGAAACGAGGGTTTGCATGATATGCCACAAACTTTTTGTGTGACTTTTGAACGTAGATGACTTCCCCATTTCGAGTTTCACGCAACTGAAGGAACTGTGACTATTGCAATTCTGCCTGCGACGATATTTTATCTACCTTTTGTAATGTAAAATTACTCAAAGTTGAACCTTCTTGCGTAACTTTTCATCCATCATCCTAGCAACTATACGATTCCTAATTAGGCAATCTTTCAGAGGTCAATATTCACAAGATTCAACTGTTCTGTGTTCCCACGTGCTGCTGTATTAGCGTACTGAACTTAAACCTCTCGAATATGATGTTCACGTGAGGTTTAAAATATCCGCCGAAAGGTTGCAATAATTCTTCGTACGCCCATCTTTGCACTGGTTTTTCAAATGTTAGCACCACTTCATAACATTTTTCTCCGAATAAGTACATTAACAAATCAATTTTTTCTACATCCCTGCAGCTACTCTGTCCACTCAAACTAAGATATCGATCAAATCTTACCTTCCAATGAAACCGCGCATTAGGGTTTCACAAGCTGTGCGGTAGCTTGTACTCGATACTCATATAGAAATCTTTGTTGCAATCTGTCTGGTGTGCGTTGAGCATGAGTTAACAGTAAGGAACACTTTGTAAATAAAACATTCCTGACTATCCGTGGCAAAAAGGCAGAAACATACCTGATGAATTACCAAGGAAAATGGTTCTTGGTGTTACAGTAAACTTATTCAAAATACATTGAATTGAATAAGTTAGTCTAACCGAAGAAGCCATAATTCAATAATTGTAAATAAATAAATATATATTATATGTATATATATTAAGATTCTGCATTTCAGAGGTATCTAGAACTGGCATTGGTTACTATCCAATTATCAATTGAATATGGGGTTGACCATTAAAGTAGTAGCTCATATTATATCAGTCAGTCTAATGGTTGTGCATACGCTGCATTCAAAACCGCCAAAGTGATGCTGAAAAAAAAATATTGACGTTTATGAGGCCTTTCTAGCGTACCGGAGCACACTTTTGATGTGTGGTATTTCGCCTTTGCAGTTAATGTTGGGCAGAAGAGTTCGGATTGCCGCACCCTCTTTAAATATTAAAAAAAAAAATTAAAATAAATAATGGTAAAGTAGAGAAAAAACAAAGAGGAGGTGGAAGAGGCAAGGGTTAGCTCGCAGCTTCCTCCTGTACCTACTTTATTTATTTATTTATGTTTTATTTAAGCTGGCAAGCTTAGGGCCATGAGGCCCTCTCTTACAACTAACCAGCTTTCATGTATTCAGTACTCTTTAGTTGCTCTTCCCTCCCGTGTCGTGCAAGCAGCTGGCTCTCTACAGCACACACACGCCTCCTCGTAGCCTGCACTTGCAAGTCGTCTTCTGTACGCAGTAGTAGCATCATAATAAAAGCACAATTCCCTTCATCTAAAAGTAGCATGTAATATGTTTGTATTATAATTTCTTATACTCGGTCTTGGTAGAGGTACACTGGGAAAGGGCGAGGGAATCGGCCATGGCTTGAATCAGAATTCCTTTAGATTTTTACAATATAAAATACAATTAATTTTGCAGCAATAAACATGTTTATTTCTTAAATATAATATTTTCTCCTCCCACCGTTTACAAATGAATGTTATTGTAACAAGCAGGGTTGGTGGCTTTTGTTCTGTCACAGAGTAAGCCAACAAATTTATTTCCAAAGCATTATTAAATAATTTGTGCATCCCATTCACATTCGAAAGTATTTACAATAGTAACTAAACAAAATTAAGTATGAACATCACATTGTCTGTAATTATTAATGTTGTTATCTACACAACCATGTAAGCAAAAAGTTTTCTTGCTAAAATTTATAGACAAATGTACCACAATTTTTATAATCCGTTAAATATTAGTAGTTGGAAATAAATGCATATCCAGCTGCACTACAGTCATGTAAGTATTATTGTAATATAACAGTTGTTGAAAACCTAAGTAATTCTATTCTAAGTCGTTTCTAGCAAATAACTTGGTTTGTATTTTATAAATTTTACAATGCTTTTATTGTATGGAAATAATATTAAAGTATTTTAAAGTATCATATTTCTATGCTGTACCGTTGCTATCCAGCGATGTTCATGAAATATTGCATTAGCGAATGCACTCAATACAAAGGGTAAGGCAGTTACCGAATCATACTTGTTTTCTTGTTATGTTACTGCAGCGTGAACTGGCTTGGAGATGTCAGACTGTACCGCCATATTTGCTCCACTGTCAGAGGAGGTACTGAAAACCAACGAAATGTGTAAATGTTCTGATACACATCAGTAGTAACACAACAATAAAGGCCGTGCAACAGTCGATATAACCATAACCATACACGTTTCCATTGCCCAAGCCATTTTAAGAAATGCTCTCCTACAATTGACATAAAAAAGCCGGATATTTAGACTTCTTATCCAAATAGGTTACACTGTCCAACGCATTATTATACTAAAACATTTGCTTTTGTTGTCAAACATGTATACTTTATTGTTAGTTTGATTTAGTAATTCTCAATTAGTAAATGACTAACATTGATAATATTTGATAGCGACAAGAGTATTAGTGCTAATTTGACTGTGGTAGTTTTGAGAAAATAACAAAAACAAAAGAATGGCGAGTTTGTTCTGAAATGTACAAGGATGTAGTTATTGGCGAGTTTGATTTAAAAAAAAAACTGGGAAGGAAGAACTTGACAGCGGGTTTCATTTGAACAAATTCAAGCTGACTGCAGAATAAGCCGTAAAGTAAGACAACAGCTTTATTTACGTATGTTAATGAATTGCTCAAATAACTTTATTTTTGTTAAAATTGTTCTTCATAAATTCCTTACTATTGTTTATTTACTCAAAATATGTTCAGCTACGTTCGAAAATAACATACTAGTTCGACTGGAGGAGAATTTTGATTGGTTACGCATTGATTTTTCCATAAGAAAGTACGGAGTTGACCAAATTACTATGCGAGTAAGCAATACATGTAGTTACGACACAGTTTACGTGCGATTGTTGCATGTATCATGAGAGAATGAGTTCAAACGTTACTGTTATTGGAATTGTAATCATTCCAATTGTAGCAGAGCTTTAATAATTTTAATTTGTTTTGCAAAATCCACAACACTTTTCATTGCACTTTAAAAAATTAATAAGGGCCTGTATTACAACCTCCTGATAAAACTGGCTGATTACTATCTGCTGGTTAGGCTATCAGCTGTTTTTAATCAGCCATAGTGTATTACGACCTCTGGAAAGTAACCGGATGTCTATCACCTAGATGTTCAGGACATTTAGTTAGTTTTTTTCATTTGTCGGTAGTAAAAATGTAGCTAACTGTACACTTATTAGTGGAAATTAGTTTCATTGGATTGTTGAAGTTTTAGTTTCTTGAATATTACAAATTTACTCTGTTTCTCACGTCTAACAACAATATTTAAGTGTATTATCGAATGAAATAGATACCTATATTAAATTCAATAATATACTCCGATGCATATAATTTTGCAATTCATGCATGCAACACAACAATAAATATAGGTTAAAATAAAGCCTATAGATAGAAGAAAGCAGAAGACAATCAAAACAACATTAAATAAAAACTACTATATATATATATATATATATATATATATATATATATATATATATATATATATAT
>PNEQ01088527.1:0-84248 GCA_003012365.1 Medauroidea extradentata | reverse complement strand
TATATTTACTGGTTTTCAAGTTTTGTATGAAGTAAAATTATGCAAATTTTGACTTTGAAGTGACATTACGGGAAAACTGGCTGAGCTAATTTTTTTTCGTTAGAGGTAAATGTACTCTTCAGTAATGTCTACAAAACTAACACTATTTTATACAAATATAAAATTATGAATTTTTCCCCACTTGAACGCCCTTAAGGTGGATTTACAACGATCCGTCGCGTCCGTTTGTCATCCGTCCGTTCGCCAGTTTTTTGGCCCGTTACGTCCGTCAGAAATGCTAGCGATTTACAAAAACGCGTCATCCATCCGTCGATATTCCTTTAATTTGCAATGCTACCAATTTACAAACAGAAATGTTCCCTTAAATAGATTATTTATTTTTACAGATTTTTAATCAATCTATATCTGCTTATAAGCAACCACTGTTCTTTGCCGCGAAGAAATTTTACGAGCATAATTACTTACTAATTAAAATATTTTTGGTGTAATGTGAGTAAACGTTATGTAAAAAATAATTTCTGTTGTTGTTTAAATTTTTTCTGAATGCCGAAATTATCACTATCGAATTTTAAAAATAATTTACGGCATCATCTAACAAACATACAAAAATATCACAGCCGTCTTATTAAAATAAACCGTTAAAACGATTGTCGCCATCTTTAGAAGGCTGTTATTTCCCCCGTCCGTCCGTGAAAAGTTAAAGCTTGGCACGCTTTCGACGGACGGACGGATAGAATTATTCCAGACACCTGATTGGCCGTAAGTCACGTGATCGACGGACGGTTGACGGACGGACGGGCGCGACGGATCGTTGTAAATCCACCTTTTAATGCGTAGCATCGTGCTTACCATCACGTGGTATGTTTGTCACAGCGCAGAAGCCTATTATAGCTCTGGCTTACATTCACTCTACTGTAAGATCTCGCTGAGTATAAAGATTATGTGAACTACAGTAATAAACAACCGTAATACAGATGACGTACAAAGAATTGGAAATTATAATAAACACTAGTAACTGTGTTTATTAATGAAAACCAATAAATCAGACAAATTACTAACATTTTCTATACTCAGATTGTTTAAAAACACTTCTTAGATAAACATTTACTTAACCTTGACTGTCTAGGCCGTGGAGGTTTCCGAAAAATTGCATCCGTAATTACAAAATTTACCTTGAACGCCATCAAAATATTTAAAAATATACAAAAAATGCCAACCTTTTTTGATGGAAAATATCTAACACTCATTACAAACTTATCATACATGTATATCATTTTAGTTTATTCCATAGAAAAGGGAGTAGTTATAGAAGCGCGACTTTAAAACGATAGCAACCGCAACCTTATTTTTCGTGATAAGTGCTGCTATCTAGCGACTCTATGCTGCTGCCATCTTGCGGATGGAATAAGAACTATTTCCGGACGTACGGCCATAGAAAATGTAGTTATAGAATCGCGACTCTGATTATAGCAACTGCAACCATATTTTTGTGAAATGTGCTGCCATCTAGTGATTGTACATTATTGCCATTTCCGGATGCACGGCAGTGGCGGGAATTTCAAATGTAATGCCACTTAAAATACTTAAATAATTTTTTTTAAATGTTATTTTTCGTAAAGACTGGCTGAAGTTACATGGAAAACGTAATCACAACTTCTGGTATTTATTGGCTACAATAGTCTAGTCAAAATTAACTTTGACTAAGTACTTAACATGTTATAAAAATGACACAAAAATCAAACTAATTTTAAAATTCAGATCAAAATAATTTGTAATGTTTTACCTGCATAGTATTTAATATTTATTCCACCTGTTTAAGAAATGACACCAATTGAGACTCAAGTCACGTACCGTAAAGTGGGTATACTTTGCACCAGCATGGGTAACTTTGCACCACCAAAAATATTTGTTTCTTGGTCGTTTGGTGAAATAAAGACACATCACGACTGGGTAGTTAAAAAAATTATAATTTAATGCCATATAATACAATCACTTGTCATTCAACTGTCAGCATAGAAAATATACTTTTTGGCGGTGCAAAGTTACACATGCTGGTGCAAAGTATACCCAATTTACAGTACTCACCAAATTTCTACAGTTAAATGTTTAAGTTATTCCAAGGCAGCACTGATGTACTCTCCAGGGGGGCGATTAAATATCGCTTTTGAGAGGTGCAGCGCAAAATTTGCCCTTGCGCTGCGTTACTTTGGTATTAAATATACAAATACGCAGGTGCAAGTGGTCACGTGATGGCGCAAAGTGCCTGAAAATCTGCGACTAGCAAATGGCTCGACGAAAGTATTATCTGCACCCTTCGCTCATGCGCATTGGACAATTTTCGGGATTGTGAAAGTGAATTAACATAAAAGTTGGGTATCTTTATCTGTATCCAGTGTTCTATGAACTTTAATTATTTACGTTTTCGTGTACACATTTCACGATTTCAGCTTTTAATAGTTACGAAGTACAGAGGAAGTACGAAACTGAAATGTTTTTACTAAAGAAGCAATTAAAAATGGGCAACGATTTATCCTTTCCTCAGAATATATTTTGAGGGTATTTTTCCGTGGCACACGACGAGAAAATGAAGTTGTGTTTGTGACGAGGTTATTTGTACCGTTAAAAACTTTGCTTAAAACTTTTATGCAAATGATAATGTAAATAAATAGCGTATATGTTTTTCAAGTTCCCGTTTGGCTAATAGCTTAAGAACAGTGACATTACCTCTCTATTTTCCTTGCTTGGATGGGGTGTTTCAACATCACATCTTTCTTGCCGACTTGATTCCACATAACGTAATATTTAAGAGTGATTCTGTTGGGATTCTCTTTATTTCATAAAACGGGAGGACTATCATTTTAGTTTTAAGTCTTTCGTGAGACTTTCTGTCCACACACATCACACCCTATCTCGGTGAACATTGAACTTACAATAATCTAGACCTAATTAAATTTACTGCATTAAAGTTGTACGAACGCCACTCGTATTCACTACACATTAGCAATGAATTATTTAGAATTAATCAACGTATCACGATTTACGACTCACTGAAAAACGAACGACACATGAATAGCCTATTAGGTAGTAGGCCTACACTCACAAATACCATGCCACACAAGTTAAAATAACTTACGTGAATTTCAAAACTAGGCCACTCAAATTAATATCAGCACAAATATAAAATGTATATATAGTTTTTGCTCAAACCGCGTCATACGTCTATCACTTTAGGCACTTTATTTCCGTTAGCAACATGATGTAAAAAAAAAGCTGGTTACAGACGAAAACCACTCTGACGTGTTCCAATTGTGTTAAAAAAATTCTGCTCTCCATAAATAAAGCACTTAATTATTCACGAACACAAAAATGAACACACGCATCCACTACACAAGAACCACGACATTACGGAAATTTACTTTCACACTTCAAAACACAACTACGACATATACACTTGTAATGAAAACTTTGTAACAATTTTCCTTCATAATTTGATATGAACCTAGACTTCTTACATCCTTGTTTAATCACGAGAAGGCTACAAAATTTGAGGTTACGAAAAACATAACCAAAACATTACTTTTAGCGCGAGAAATGTTCACTGTTACATGGATGCTATATCTGCATGTAAGCACGCGGGTGTGCAGACAGCTTTTGCCGTTCATGTGGCAGTGAGAATGATGTTACAAATATTCTGATTGGCTTGTATAAATTGGAGAGGGGAGGCAGTTGCGCCGAGCCAAAATAGGCTCCGCCCCTTGCGTATTGCGTATTCGAGTATATTTAATTCCAACTACAACCCGAGGTGCAGGTGCAGAGCATATTTCCTTGCGTTGCGCTGCGTCGGTGCAAAACGCAAGTGGTGATATTTAATCGGCCCCCAGTTCATAATAAGTGGCACAACAATACATTTTTCTTATTCATTCCAGAATTTAATGACTTCAGCAGCAAATATACCATGTAATCATAAAATCGACAAAAATTTATATAACTGAATTGCCTCTGCTAGTTCCATCACTGCAATCAATCACTCAATATGTCACATATTCCTACTCGGAATGTCACGGGTGATAAAACATATAGGTTACCATATGATGCGTCAATAATGTTAAGTTATGCCATTTCAAAGTCTTCGTAATGACAAATTTTAGCCAGTATGTAAAGTAAAATTATTACAATAATCAGTCTTGACGTACGGACATTTTAATTTAAATAATACCTAAACTAAAATATACATTTCGAAAGCCATGAACCTTAGTTGTTGATAAAAAAAATGTTATTTGTACATTACACGGATTTACCTTCCCAGGATGATATATTTTAAACCAAAAACAATATTCAAAACCCAACAGTCAAAAATAAATGTTGATACTTTTAGATACTTCAATTTGCCATTAACGAAACATCCATTATAATTTATTGCTTTTCCTCCCCCCCCCCTTCACCCGAAAACACGAAAAAAAAATTTTTAATTACAATAGTTTTCATTTTACTGCAAATACCCTTTACTTTACAAAATAGGGTGGTTGTCCCACAAATTTAATTTTTAATTATTTGTAAACAGTTTATTTATGTTTATCTCACATACATCACAAAATTTTTCATCCAGTATAAACATTTATTTTTCAAGATTACATTAATCCTATGAAAATAATCAAAGTCAAGAAAAAATATATTTCAGATTATACTACTAACAGTTGCAACATGTTATATAGAAATAAATATTGGTTTTATGTATTACAAGTTATGTCTATGGGAGATGAAAAGCAACACTAGGAACAGCACCACTGTGATGTGCCAACACCTGGAACGGTAATAGAAATTTACTTTATACTTGGCAATGAAACGACACATTTGTTTTCACAGACTAACACGGATTTAATCCTTGGCTTAATTTGTAAATATAAAACAAATATTAACGGTGATAAGGTATTTCACGCAAAACTTGTCAGTTGTTTATAATGCGCTGTCTTCATTGCAGCGTGCAGTCAAACCCTACTAAGCCACATGAGTTAAGACAAAAATAAATAATGTTTATTATCCAGGAAAACATCTTAAAATTGTTAAAATACACTGGTGCATTACATACATGCAGACAGAAGAAAAATGGTTTTATTTATTGAGCACAAACCCGCTCACATGGAAGATTTCCTAAAAATGACTTACAGTACATTGAAAACTATGAGAGATATAACACAGAATGAAAAGAATGGGTTAGTAAATAATTCATTGAGACGAAAATTCATGTGATAATCTTAACAAATATAAATGGATGATGCAAATTTATAGTTTTAATTTTACCAGATATTGGTGTAACTATTTTGCATACATAACGTGCAAAAGTTCGGATACCTATTAACAATTTTCGTAAAGAAATAAAGTCTGAAAGAGTACAAAAAGCAGTTTTAGAATGTATGCAAATTAAATTTTTAAATCTTCGTAAACAACTAATACTGAAACATTTACGCGGTGCTTAAAAACGTCCAGTAGACCAGTTTTATATTAGGACTGAGTTTCGTAAGACAGGGACTCTTTTCGGCACTTAGGCACTTGGTCACTTGTTCAGTGGTTAGTCAGTTGTTGGTGCGTTGTGAGGCAGTCAATTCAGTTGTCGTTATTATGCAGTGAGTCGTGGAGGATTGTGAGTTAACCACGTAGGTTTCGGGAGCTATGGCCGCAAAAGCGGCCTAATACTTATATAGTCATGTAGGTCAATAGTTAAATTAAGTAACTAAATATTGTAGCTCACCTGTGGTTAAAATTTAATTAATTTCATTTTGTTTTGGAATAAAAGGTAAAATGTGAAATTGCTGTCTCGGGCAGTAAAATAAGTCAAGTTCATAACATCACAGATTGTTTTATCAAGACGAAAGGGCTGGAGCCCTTTCCATTTGTTCGATTTCGAGGCAAACAACTTCTCACCTGGGAGTGGGTGGACAAACCAAAACATTAAGTATTCTTTCCAATTACTAATTTACGTTGGCCTAACTTTATTTATTAACAGATTTAACTAAGTCAAAAAGTAAACTTTATTTTAATCTTGCCTTTAACTGGCACTAACTGTTTCAAAGAAATCAATCCCCTTTATTATCTTGTTTTTATAAAAATCTTTAACTAATTTATTGTACCTGTTCTAATAGTCTTTCCTTTCAGAATGAAAAGTGTCACCTTTATTTACTTGGTCTTTTGTAATCATATAACCTATTGAAGTTTTACCAAATTAGTAGAAGCAGAAACCTGGTCCTGTTTAAGGACTTCATAAACTTAGATCCCCGGTTTCCTAGTAAGTCTGCCTCTCGCAGATGTACACAGATTCTACACAGGAAAACAGTGACTTTCCACAAAAAAATTGATGTACAGAAATTGTGCAAGTTACTTCTTGATATTCCATCACTGCAACATCTCGCAATGAATACAAATTTGCCTCAATTGTAGCAGTGCATTTCTCACTGCATGATGTTTTAAAATAATTCTTAAAGCGCTTATAAAATGCTACTCTCAATCACAGAACTTCAAACTGCCTATATATATATATATATATATATATATATATATATATATACACACAAACTGAAAGTAAATATACAATGTAACACTCATGATTACAAATGTTTCAAATTCTATATTTGCAGTAGTAACAACTTAAATGACACAGCCCTTTATATAAGAGCAAACGTTGCTTGCATTCTGTGGAAGTTGGTCACAACACTTGTTACAATTAAATGCTGAAAATGCAGACAACTCTCACAGTGCTTAGTCAAAATTTTTTGCTTGTTCAAATTGTTTGAAAGCACATAGATAAAATATATGACATTATAAAATCAGAGAAAACAAAGTTTCCAGTAAACACATAAATTTTGTATGTCTACCACCCATATATTTAAGAGTTGCACATGACGTAAAATACAATACCTTTGCGCTGAGTTGATGTATGTGCAGTTTAAATTAATTAAGTGCTCCAAGTAAATGGCATTATCATCATCTCTGAAGTCATAAAAAAACAACAAGAAACTATACCTATTTCAAAACATTTGGCCATTTAGTTTCTGCTGTGCACTACTTTCTATTGCTGTATGTCGAAAGGAAATGGATTGGTACCTATTGCACATGCTTCAAACACTTTGACAGCAAGCAGTATCTTCAAAAACCTAATAAAACTGTAGTAACGACCATCAAATAGGAACCTTCTAATGAGTTTTGGTTTGGTTATAGCATGAGCCAATATACACAATGTTCTCATTAAATGCCAGAAAGTAATACTGAGTATATTGAAACTAAACATGTTGACAAAAACTAACAATTTTCATTTGTCAACAATAGGTATGTAGACCAAAATGTATATGTACACTTACAGTCTTGTACTAATGATAAATGTACAAGAATTATTTTCATGTGATTGTTTGACTGGCTGAGGCAGCTTCCTCGGTTGGAGAATGGTGGTATCCTGCAATCTATACTCTATCCATTCTAAGGTTGCATCTAATTCATGTAAGCAAATGACAATAAAATTTTTGTACAGCATACATTTATTTTGAAATATTGGGGAAAATATAAGGTAACTGTATTAGGCACACTCACAATGCTAGGAATCGAAATAAAATTAAAATGCTTTGATTTATTTAGTTAGCAATTATTATTTGTGCTGCAACCTTAGGCTGGATAGAGTATAGTTTGGTAGACGGTAAGCGAAGTTTGGGAACTAGTACACCTAGCAGTCAAAGCGCAAACAAACTAGGTTGCAGCGAGAAATTTGAAAATGTGCCAACGTAATTGTAAGTCAAGGCCTGGGGGGTTGTGTTCATATGGCGATGCACTGCTGGGCTACAAGTTACCAGTGTTTTAATTCAGCACTATTGTCCAAGGGTGGTAGGCACCTCATTAATGGTGTTGTAACATGAGTCAAATGTTAAGTTTGAGAGAGGCTGAACGTGTGCAGCAAAAAGTTTACCCTGAGGGTTTATGCTTGTATTGATTATGGCTTGTTTGAACTGTCCTGTTTGTGTGTTTGTAGTTACATCACAGTATTCTGCATTGTACGGTTTGTACTGTAGTTGTTAGACCAACTATATGTTGCACAGCTTTATATGCCATGAATCAGGGACATCAAGTTGGTAAGCCTACTGTAAAAAAAAAAAAAGGTGGAGTCGGGTAGTAGTTTAGGGTACACTAGTTTGTTCGGAAACCATCTAAAAACCAATCACCAAATTGAAATTGGAAAAAGTATAAATCTGCAAGTACAAAATTGAGTGTCCTATTACACATACACTGAAAAATTCCAATGGGAAATAACAGATTTCAAAATAACATAAGTGTCAACCTGTCGTATGAAGTTGGAGAGCTTTGCAAAGTGCCGACAAAATTACATTTCATAACTTCAGAAGACCATTAAGTACACATTTTTCACTTCAATGTACATAATTTAACATAAAAAGTGTTTCAAGAAATTTGCATTTTGTACAAATTGCTAGTAACATTTCAAAGCAATGTGTTTCTTACAACCTCTTTCAGGTACTATTTGTCCACTGACTACACCATGTATTAGTGATATTTCTGGTCTGTACGTTCTTTAAAATAGAATGAACACGTTGCTAGCAAGCATACACTTATTTAACTAGTTTGGATACAACATATTCGTCAGACAAAATTACAAGTCAGGTTAATAAACATACTCTACAGCCTGATCTCTGATTACAACAGAACATCTAAGAGAACAAAAATCACAACAGAACCAACTCACTGTAAAATAAAAGTTAAAATCTTTCAAATATCAGTAGATCTTGTAAGTTTGAGTTAATTTTTATTTTTTATAAAAATTTTTAAATTTAAGACATGCAGCCTACTTAGGGGTGCTGTCTACCGAAATTTTCTTCACCATTATTTTATTATTTATTTGTACCAGATTTTTTTTTCTTATTTTAGACACAAAATGTGACTAAATTTGGCTCTTATGAAATTCTTTTATCTCTTATAGTTTTCGCGTAATGGCTTGATAAAGTAATATTTTGCATGTTTCCGTTTTAATGACTACACTAAAACCAACTGATATAACAAACTCAAAAAATCACAGTGGATAAAGACATTGCGGGCTACAATGGCATGCTCATAAAATTAAAGAATAAAAATTATTTGAATTTAAAAAAAAATTATTGAATTTTTAAAAGTTTTATTTTTCAGCTTCAGTATTTTTTTAAAATTCAAATAATTTTTATTCTTTAATTTTATGAGCGTGTCATTGTAGCCTGCAATGTCTTTATCCACTGTGATTTTTTTTTGAGATTGGTGTATTAGTTGTTTTAGTGTAGTCGTTAAAACGTAAACACGCAAAATATGACTAACAAGCCATTACGCGAAAACTATGAGAGATAAAAAAATTTCGTAAGAGTCAAATTTCGTTACATTTTAAGTCTAAAATAATAAAAAAAATATCTGGTAGAAATAAAAAATAAAAAATGGTAATGAAAATTGTGGTAGACCACGCCGCGCCGTAAGAGCGCATTCACCTCAGTTTTCATTGTACGTATTTTTTTATTTTTATATTTGTACCACATATTTTTTTTCTTATTTTACACATAAATTGTGATTAAATCTTCCTCTTAGGAAATTTGTGTATCTCTCATAGTTTTTAGAAAAATGAGTCGTAAATGTCAAAATTAGCACTTTATGGTTTTATGTACGCCACTAAAACCAACTGATATACCAAACTGAAAAAATTCACAGCGTATAACAATATTGTAGGCTATGATTTGGCACGTTTAAAACAAAAAAAATATATATTTTAGTATTTGTTAAAAAAATTTTGAAATTTTTAATTTTTAATTTCAAAATTCAGCATTTTTTATTAAATACAATTTTTTTTGTTTTATATATGTCAAATCATAGCCTACAACATTGTTATACACTGTGAATTTTTTTCAGTTTGGTATATCAGTTGGTTTTAGTGGCGAACTTAAAACTGTAAAGTGCAAATTTTGACATTTACAACTATGAGGGATACACAAATTTCCTAAGAGGAAGATTTAATCACAACTTATGTCTAAAATAAGAAAAAAAAATATGTGGTACAAAAAAAAAAATACAGCGAAAACTGAGGTGAACCACGCCCTTAACGCTGTCAAAAGAATCTGCAATGTGAGTAATTCTTTCACCTAATATGCGATTAATGGACTTGCACCATGAGTGTACAAATAATTTGACAAGTAAATCCATCACAAACTTAAATCATGGTTCTTACGTGTGAAAACAGTTGTCAATTTTCATTAAGATACGAATAATCAGAATGTTTTTTAATTTTCGCACGTGACAAATCGAAGGCAAATGCTTTGTGAAATGCAATCAGATTCAATAACACAGTTCCTACTAAAACATGTTGTATGGATACCTTAATACTACCCACTAATGTACACTTTAGTGCTAGCTGACAATGGGTTCATGTAATTTTCCGGACCATTAGGATCATCTTCTTCAGTGCAAAGAACATCAACCACGTCCACACTTACACTTGAATCAGAAGACTAAAGAACTTGTGGCACTCCTTCTTCAAGAAACACATGCAATGTGTCAAGCGAGCCCTGACAGTTATCCTTGATACAATTAGAACCCACAGAGTGTGGTGAAGTAAAGTTATTCACCAAGAGCGTTTTAAATGATTAGGTAAATGGTGTGCAGGATGGCATGGTGTTACGCACTCCATGACTGCGAATGTTGCCAAAAAAATTCTCCATGGGGCCTTAATTCTACGCTCTCAGAAAAAAATTTAATTTCCTTCTTCTGAATGTTGCTCCTTTTAAGCCTTGTATTGCGTGTAGCTAGTTTTTTTACAGAAGGAGGTCTACTTGTTTTCCCTTTGCTGTCCACGAACTGGAATGACTTCATAACTTGAAAAGCTTCATTCCAAAACCCAATACGACTCGACGTATTAGAAATTGCACACCTTAAATGTTTCCCATGTTTGGCTTTCACACAGTTACCGCTTACGCTGTCAAACAGCATATCCATAAATGAAATCAGGTCTGCAGTGTCTGTTGCCTTTGCTGTAACAGAGCAGTTTGTTTTACCTTCAAAGATGGAAAGAACATGATTAAAGTTTGTGACGCAATACTCTTTGTTACTGCTACACAATCCCTATAATTGAAGCATGCTACAATCTGTTACCTTCGCTGAAACGCACTGTGAAGAATATGAACACAGATCTACACAAAATCAACATGCAACCCACAAATGCAACTTTTATGTTCACAATTTCTCTATAATATGTGTAAATTGTCTGGATATAACACAAATCTTACAGAAAGCCAGATTTTGTTGCCATTCACAGTTGTCGCTGTGATGAGGATTTATGGCAAATGCTTTTATCTGTTATGTAAAAGCGTCGTCTCACATAGCCATTGGTTGCTTGTGAAGAAGTACAGTCTATAAAATAATGTGGAGAAAAATTATTAGGGTTGTGCGAATGTGTCTTTTTTTTTTAATGAAACGAAAGTGATAAATAGGCCTATGTCAATTCACGAAATCGAAATGAAAATGAAAACTAATTTTGTAAGAGATTGACCCCAATGAAAGTTAAACAAGCGTTTTATAATGGTGAGAATGATTTCATTCTGTATTTATTCAACTCGGTGGGGCACTTTATCAGCTATTTTGTGTCATATTATTTATTAGTGGTCGTACAGTGTAACAGTAGTTTTGAAATATTCCTGTTATGCAGGCATTGAAAAATAACTTTACAGCAGAAGCCTACTAACATTTTAAAGCTGAAGTTGTTAGTAAATTATATGAACAATTGATAAGAACTCAATTATTCATGAAAGTAGAGTATTTTTGTTTCATTAGATTATCACCAAACAATTTTCTTACTGAAACTCAAACATGAAAGTTCATACTGTTCGTTATTGCTTCATTTTAACAAAATTTTGCTCAACCCTTAAAATTGTGAGTTTTTGGTATTACAACTTACTTCCTTACAATTTTCAGTTTAGTGGAAAAAAAAAAAGACAAACAGATCCATCGAGCCGAAAGAAATGTCAGTGGTGGAATGTATACAAGTTCAACAGTGACTGCAACACTCCAAATAAAATGTAACACGTATATACTGTGCACATCCTTGGGCGTGATGAGTTGAATTACATGGCTTTTTACATTCTCTGCCTTTTTCATGTTTAACATTGGTGTACAGCCGCAAAAAAAATATTTCTTACAGGCACGTCTGTTTCATTTAATTTCGTTTAGAGACTTGCCAATGTTATAGGAACACTACAAAGTTGTTTTAATTCATATAAAAATAAAATGTTTTACATGCTCTTAACCAGAAAAGTGCAGTTTTAATTATTTTGGTTAGATTGTAAAGAGGGCCATGGGTCAAAATACACTTTTGCCTGTGTAATAAATGAAACTGTCAGTATATGTCAAAGTTGAGGTCTTGTGCACAACCATTTAATAATTTGACAAAATACTGCAAATAATCACAAACGTAGTTTGACTGTTCTTGCCACCCACAGGCAATGTTTGAGAAAATAAGTTACAAATAAATTAGAGAAATTGTAAACATTTTTCAGTCTTTATATAAATGAAATGTACTGATAACCTTTCAAAAGTCTCGAAGTACACGTAATCTAATGCATTTAATAGCAGCATTGCGCTCACTTAAAAATAATATTATATACAAACACATGTACATGCACATGCGTGCTAGCACACACCCCATTCATACATGCACCCCACACATGCACACACCCTACTCTCTTTAATTTACCCCATGTAGTCAACCAAACATCCACATTACAGATGAAACACGTTGACTGAACACCTGAGGACAGTTTTGAACTTTCATATTTTTTATGCACTCAGGCTTCACATGCTCACGTCAGGCGTGGACATGATCTGGTGCCATTTTTTTGACAGCTGTCAAGACTATAAAACTGCTCTAAATGGCTCCAAGATACCATACATTTTCTGATTCCCCCTTTACTGCTCCATGAATTTTTGTCCCTGATCCGCAGTTTTGAGCACACCTGACACTTTTTTGTGTCACTGCCACACTTTTTTAATGCTACTATCCTATTTTTTTGTGATTACCCTAAAAGTTTCTGTACCTCTGCTATGACCCTGCCATGACATTTTTTCGCTGTCATACCGTACAATTTCTGTACATCTATCCAACTGTACCCTGTCCTAAATTTTTATGTACCTATATCCAACAACTGTAACCTACCCTACAATTTTCTGTACTGCTACTCGTTAGGCAGTACGTGGAGAATGTGCAAAGAAGGGTGGCGAGATGGGTGAAGGGTAGGTGAAGAAGACAGGGGCAGGATGGAGAGGAGGAATGTAATACGTAATAGCCTATCTGTATTGATGAAGTAAATGGGATGGAGTACATTGAAGGATAGCAGGAGAGTTGAAAGACTGGTCAGGATGAACAGAATTGTGAAAACAGAGGGAAAATGGGGAGGATTACATTATCACCTAACTAAGGGAGGGTATAGAAGGAGAGGAAACTACAAAACAACACCCAGAATATTGAGATGGTGTGGAGTTAGGCTTTCAGCAAGAGTTGTTTAAATAAAGTTATTTCTTAAAACAGTGCTAATCTCCACGGCCCGGTAGTTTCTGCGAAAAGATTTTTGACCCACTTTGTTTCAGTGTCTTATGTGCACACCTGCTGCTCAACTTCATGATTATTTGCAGAGTGGTTTTTGTGCAGAGTCATTATTCATTTGTCTGTGCCAATCAGTACATGGTTAACTGTGATACATCACGTCTGTGATTTGCGGGTTTAACCTCCAGACGTTGTATGTTACGCATCCAATCACTGACCACAAAGCAGAGATGCAGGTGCGCACGTAAGACACTGAAACAAAGTGCTGCAAAAATCTTTTCGTGAAAACTACCAGGCCCTACTCATCACATATCAAGCAAAAATAGTAAGAATTTACTACTTCACTGAGCTGCCTGCACTACCAATTCCACTCTGCACTTTTACATACACACATATACAACAGATGAGAAACATGGAGGGATTATTTTTATCTGTCCTCAATCTCTTTACCTTCTGCCTGGATAAGCAGTTACAGAGTCAAGTTCACTAACGTCCCTATCTCACACTCATCAAGCATTGCTGCCTGTACATCATTGCCCTTGTACATTGAGTGCATAAACAACACATAATTCCCACATACATCCTAAATAAGACGCACACACTTGCTTGTTCATCAATACTGTGGCCAGTGTTTCTAACCGACAAAAACCTCATTATTTTTGTTTTTCTAATTTCACTGTAGATAACAAACCATTCACCAAAATCTTATCGCACACGTTTTCAAGCTACTTTAAATTTACTGTTAAGTTTACTATGAAAATTATTTTAAAATTTTTTCTCAAGAAACTTGTTGCGAAAATTGTGATGCTCGTGCTATACATGAGGTGCGCTACATCAGAGTATATACATTGTACTGTATGGATGTGAACTGTTAGCAAAAAAAAAACCGAATCAATGTGAGTAGCTTTGCCGTATGTTTTCAAACGTTTGCAGGTACTTCCTTTGACACCCCAATCAACTGGCAAGTTGACGTCATCCCAAACTGGAGAATGGTATTGAAAAGTCGCTGAACTTTCAGGAAATGAGTCTCTGCATTTGGTTACGTCACCAAAATTATAACCAAAGCAAATTTGTGTACATTGCAACACTTACCAGTACTTTACTAAAATATATTCTTTGCCTTAAGTGCCTTGCATTTGCAAAAACATAAATAACCCACCATTATAAAATTAAATCAACGATACGTACTGACATGAAGTTTATTCAGGATGATGTAAATAATTTTTACTAATTCATACTGATTTATATGAAACATTAAATTGCCCCTAAATCATCTACCAATACCCTCCTAAACTTTCCAGCCCCCATCACCATCACTTACTCCTCCGAAAGTACATTCCACTCCTTCATAGACAACCTATGCAAAGACTGACTACTCTGCTCTGCTCATCACCTGAATATTTTCACTATTAGGCCCTCTTCCTCTGTACTATGCTTTAGTTAACAGTACAGTAATTAGAGTATTAATAAAGAAACAACTTTATGAGCAGCACCAAAAGAAATTTGTAATGACCTGCACATTTTCAACATATGCACTTTAGGTATGTTATATTCAACACGCACGCCCAGGGAGGGGAAACTGGCAGTTAAATCTCCTCCCTGTATGATTCTATAAATAAATATAATGAATCATAATAGCAGTAATGGCTGCATGAGATAACATTGGAAGGAGTACTGAAGATTAAATCATGTAAACGAGTTAATAGAAGGAAATGTATTGTTTGCTAAATAAGAAGTGAATTAAAAAGAGCTACTCAACCCATTAGTGTGCAAGAAAAATCTAAGCAGGCCTAACTCTCTGAACTCAGAATTAGAATAAAATAATGAAAATATTTGGTGCAGGTCATCAGTTTATAAAATGTGTGTGAATCGAACATGCACTTTCAGCATACATATTGTAAATAAAGTAAGCCAGAAAAAATTTCATAACTTGACTGAACTCTTATCATTAAACATGTTAAAATTAAAACATACCTTCACATCTTCTTTGCTGTTCCAATCTAGCAGCTACATCTGGAGGATACAAGAATGAATTTTCAGGACCTCCCACCTCATTAAAACCTGTAAATTACAAGTAGCTCTTAAAACACTGTAAATCAATGATGACAACTCTAGTTCACAATACTATAAGTAAAAATACTCATCACATACCGGCATAGTATATTTACTGAAAATAGTTTTTATCGATGCAAGAAGAAGTCGTACATAAAGAAAATTGTGGTTTTCCAACTTTGAGTTTTTCAGATTTTTGTTAGGTTAGTTTGGTTATATTAGGTTATTTTACCCTCCAGTTTTCCATTAGGTTAGATAAAGTTAGATAACCTTACCTAACCTAACTGAAAATTGAAAACTGGGGAGTAAAATAACCTAATTTAGCAAAACTAAACTCAACTAACCCAACGAAACCCAAAGTAACCTAGCGAAACGTAACGAAAATCGGAAAATTTCAAGCTTGGTAAACCACAATGTTCTTTACGTACGACTTCTTTTTACGTCTTTAGAAACATTTTTAACTAATAAAATGTGCCTCTAAAGTCAATAGTTTGGCCAGTATACGATGAGTAGTTACTCTTGATATATTTACCCACTAGGTCAATTTTCAGGCTGCGAACTTACCTGGCAGATGCAATGATGGTAAAAAAAATGTATCTTCAGATGGCTTGAAGCAGGATTCTTGCAATATTCAATGAAGTTTTTCCCACAAATTCTGTATCTTTTTCTAACAGTCGATTTAACCATACAATTTTATATTTGCAATTCGCTCTAACCAAATATTATATATGTCGTCAGACTGTTTAGGAAAACGATGGCATGCACTGTGTGCATCTACACAACCTGGAACACAACACTTTCGTGTCCGCACCATGGCATGGCTATTCAATATTAATTTAACAGAACATATCTTGACAATCCACGTTAGAAACAAACAAAACATAATGGCTGCCTGTCTCCTTCCGGAATTTAAATCAACATTCTGTGGCCATGACAGTAGCGTCCTGCCATCTAGCGGATGGAATAAGGACTATTTGAAGAAACTTGGTAACGATTCTTCCTATGACAGATGCCTCCCCCTGGTTTATTCCTAAATTATGAAGGTGACAAAAGTGATTAAAACAACTAGAAAAAGTAGACACACATCCCTATAGCACGGCCGTAGAAGAACAGGTCTGGACACTCGCCTGGAAACTTGACCTCCTTGCTCTTTGGCTGCAGTTCGCCAAGTTACCGAGAGTGTTGTGCGTATTTGGCGCTGCAATCAGGGCGGTCGCGCTTAAACTCCGCCCACTCCCTCCCACTCCCTCCCACTTTTTTCCCAGTGCTTACATTATAAAGATAAACCATTTATCAAAACGTATTTTTATAACTTTATGAAATGCTTCCTCCGCCCACAATCCTAAAGCGTTGCTCCAGCAATCTTTATTTACTTTATAATGTAAACACGGAAAAAAAGTGGGCGGAGTTTGAGACCGACCACTTTGATTGCAGCGCCAAAGACGCATAACACTCAAGGTAACTTGGTGAACTGCAGCCGAACAACAAGGAGGTCAAGTAAAATACATTGGTAGATAGGCGAGTGTCCAGACCTGCGCTTCTACGACCGTGCCCTACAGCAACAAACTGTTTCCCACAACACGGATGACGTCAGACGGTGTGTACCTCTAATCGTGAATAGTCCCTCGCCAAACTCGTCCAAAAGAAATTATATTATCTTCCTAACATGTGGCAGAGTTAACGTTAGCAGAGATCGCAACACTTTGTCGACGTGGCTAGGCCCAATGTGGTAGTTGTATTCTGTGCAGGTTTTCGTAATTCATTGCAGTTCTGCTTTTGAAATAGTAATCACCAACAATCACTGCAATCCAAGGACAAAGTGCACTGGTTACTTAAAACCGGTACAAACTACGTAATTGATAACGTACAAATATTATAAACTGTACTATTTTTTGTGAACATACGGCATTGCTAGTGAAAGCTGCCGAGTTGCAGAAAAGCCCCACAGAAGTAAAAGTATATCTCTGTAGAACTAATCAGCCTACATTTCTTTCAACATTATGTTTGAGTACAAAAACCTTTACGGGCATACATTGGAGGGGGAAAGGGGAGAACTTAACAGATGAGCTAATTTTGTTCATACTAGGTTTTTAGGATCACACATTTAAAAGAAATGCTACTAAAAGCAGTAGAATAAAAACTGTAATTCTGACTATATGAAACGCAACATTTAAATTTTGGGCACAATTTTTGCCATTTTACAAGAGTTAGATAATTCTTTAATAATTTCTGGTAGCAGTTGTGGAGTGGTGTTTCCATAATGAGAATTTTATATGAATTTATTTATGCTGATTGAAACGATATTTCATTGAAAATTAATGCTGATCCATAAACATGAAAATGGAGCAGCGATGGAAACTATAATGTAAGGTGTGTGGCGTTCTGCGTACGCTCTGTCGTATACGAATGTAGAGAAGTAATTCAATGTCGATAAATAAACACTATGCCAAAGCCCTATCTACGTCTCGTCGACAGCGAAGTCATTAGAGACGGTGGCATACAACTTGGGACAATGAAAGGATCTGGGAGAGGAGTCGGCCATGGCCTTTGTTAAGGAATCAGCCCAGCATTCGCCTGAAGCAAATTCGGGAAATCGTGGAAAACCGAACTCAGGATGGCCTGATCTGGGGATCGAACCCGGCTCCTCCCAATTGAAACTGTAGAGCTCCACAAAAACCTGTATTTTAACACAACCAATCTCACTGAGAACCAAACCCAGCTTGTCAATGTTTGAGGTTAACAAGCTAGCAGTCACCAGTCCACCACTGTGTATTTTATATGGGTTTGAATATTTTGTTTTATTTGTTCGCATTGATTCTGCTGTCATCTGTTGAAACAGGGTGCTCCAAGCGCATGTAGAGATGACAGGGTGACTGAAGGAGCTGTACCAAACGCAAAGAATGTGACTCAATACATTCTCAGTAGAAGATATTTGTTCTATCCATCGACTATTTGGAAACAAGGCGTGGATTAATTAAATTGAAGTGAATAATTTTACAGCAATAATTTATTTCACAGCATTGTTATTCACAGCGAAAATGTGAAAACATTGTCAAACAAACGACAATTGCTACTGGCAGTAATTTCTTTGACGTGTAAATTTATGTTCTCCATATTTGATTCGAACATGTAACCCACATTTTACTTACAGCTATTTACAATTATTTAAAAAATATAACCAGTGAATTAATTAATTAAACCACTAAGAAGTTGAAAAAAAAACTACATTAAATTTTGGTCGCTAAATTTGTATTCTCGTATCCTGAGATAGTGCTAATTGGTATTTTGGAATTCGAAATTAAAAATAAAGAAAAATAACAATCATTATTTGAAGTATTATTGTGCTTTTACGGTAAGCTACAAGCACAAAATAATTTATATCTATAAAAATGTGATTTGCAGTAGCAACCATGCCAGCAACGGAAAAATAGGTTTGATAAATCAAATTGATTTCACCGCACTAAGGATTTAACATTGTTACAAAAAAGTTAATGCATCGAATATATCGTTAAAAATGTAGTCTCGTGTTCACCAATCATAGCCTGACATTCTGTCACTATTTTGTTGAGTACCGAGCGCTGTATTAAAAGTTGTTAGTTAGGGACACACACACGTACATACAGACCGACGCGCGAACTCAAAATCCTACTGTTGCTAGAGGAATGTAAGCTAAAAAAAAAGTCAACAAACATATTTCAACAAACGTACAGTTTCGGAAATAATACTGCTGCATTTATTTTCGGAAATGTTTCGTGACGACAGCTTGTTTTACTGCGGTTTTTTTTCTAAAAGTTGGCAACATTTGCACGCAATGGCATGTATTCACAAAAACTGTTCAGTTTATAACATTTACAGAATGCAGGAATAATTCAAAGAACACTATGTTCGTAAATTGTTAAATCAAACATATTTTATGTGTTGAAGTAACCATTAAAATACATTACATTTTAATTATTTTATGCCAAAACACTTCTTCGCTGCAAGAATAGTTAGTAAAATCTCGTGGAACATAAAACCGTCATATTCATACCAAAATATTTAGAATTATTGAGAAAAACGTATTTTTTTTATGTTATTTTTGTACAGTAAGAAATACCATAATATTTATGTGTATGTTTGCTCATGCTTAAAAATGTCATTCCAGGGGCCCACGGAAATATAAATACTCCCATGTCTACGGGATGATACAAAACGAGCTAGCTGAATAAGTAAGGCAGCTCTTTCAATATTGCTTAGCTATCAACGAACTGTTGTGGACAGGTTGTGTGTCAAATCGAATCTCGAATGTTTTTGGTAGCTTACTCCTACATAATCAAACCATTTCGAAACCAACTGTCCATACTAAAATAATTTTACACACTGCTCATATTTTAACGTTGACAATAGTTGAAGTACTTGCAAATTCTCTCAGCGGATGAGACGGAAGTGGTACTCGTGACTAGTCTGGATGTTGTTGCATCTGAAGTGTTGTTAAATCTGTGTCCAATATGAGTGGTTTATTCTTTTTATTATCATAATATTATTAAAGGGCGTAAAATTTATGTTTCGAACAACTTTAAAATATCACTTAATTGAGGAATGGATACCAAATATGATGCAGAACGATGGTGTTAATTATTCTCAACATAGAATCATACGTAGTTGGCCAGAATAATAAACCAAGTAATTATTCATAAATTACTTACTTAATCGTGAAAATTCTCCATAGTTATAACGTTCGTATACGTTTCTTTATTTCAAACACAGATTTTCTTCGTCACTAAGTTTTTACTTGTGAACCAGCTTCCTCTTTGCTATTAGTAAGTATGCAACCAACAGATAAAAAATTACGTGAACCACTAGAGCCATATGTTCCATTGATTTTTTTTTAATTGTCAGAGAGCAGGTTCCGCTGATGTTTTATTTATTTTTAATTGGCAGTAGATAGTTTGATTTTAATTAAGACTGACCTGCACCGAAAAATTCGAAAATGTATATCTGTAACAAACTAAATTCATCTTTTACACATCTCATTAGTAGTAATTTCCCATAAATAAAATATTTTTCGGTCCCATACTTTTCGTATAAACGCATTTGAAAATAGCGATTTGGTTATTTACGCTACTTACCCTAAATACAACCTATTCAAATAATACAAATGAAATAATTTAGAGTCAAAGTAATTGTGTTAAGCTATAGAATGACACATTTTTAATTTCACGAAAAAAAAAAACAGATTGTATTAAATAATTTCTTGAATGTACCAGAAGTTTTGCATACCTTTGAGTACCTGAATTTTTTTTAATATTTTTGCGTCAGATAATAAACGCGTAATTTTGTAACGTTATGCATTTTTCTTCACACTTAGTTATTTCTATGGTATCGTTTTAATGAATTTTGCTTTGGGTAAGTAGAGGAAACAGTCAAATCGCTACTATGACACGCGATTGTACGAAAACTATGAAACTGAAAAAAGTTTTATTTGTGAGAAATTATTATTAAAAGGTCGACAGTGTTTCGTACAGTTATAAAATTATGAATTTTTCGATACAGAAGACTTTTAATAGGCCGGCAAAACATATAGTAAAATAAGTGAATACATTTCCTGGAGCGAGTATTGTATGAATGTTGCTGTTTTTTGCTTTTATTCAGACAAGGTAAATTATTTTTCATTTATTTTCAGCTGTAACATGATACAATATTTGTATTATATGAAATTAAACACTCTTAATATTTAATGAAAGCAATCAACGTTGATTTGTGGTTTTGAAAATTTTCGATACTATTCTGTGAGTAAATAATTTTTTTAAATATATTCATGTAATTCAAACAAGACGTCATTAGTTAGTCCGTTGAGAAACAACCTTCAATTCCACGAGCTGTTGACTTTATTTTGGCACAACTCACCTCCAGTGTGAGGCGTTAGTTCACCAGCGGGGAGTAAACAAACGTGTCTTATGTAATAACATAGTGCGATGACAGATGCAGTCAGAAATTTTCAAAGTTTCCTGTCACGAGATAATCGTAGGGCAAATGTCCATCCACAGACAACACGAACACTCTTTGTACAGAATGTCCGTTAAGTCATGGTGCACTTTTGACAGGTCACTGGAAAGCAACGAAAGAAGCTAGAAATGTGAAATCTGTACCAAATGAACGGAAAACTCTCCAGGTTTATATAGTATGATGTGAACGCGCGTGCGTGTACAGGTGATGACGCAACACCACGAAAACTGTGCAACAGTGGATCAGCCGTGCACCATGACTTTACGGACCTACAGTATACAGGCTGGGTCAGTACTGAGTTCGCTAATTTTGTGTGGTGATAGCTTTTACGATAGTAAGACTACAATATGTTTTAAACTTTTCCGTTATGTGAATATAGCGGGAGTTACACTACAATGAAAATTGGTTTTGAAAAAATATTTTATACGTGAAGTTAGTGACATTAAGAATGAAACTGTGAACAATGTTTTAAAATTATACAATAAATATAACGTTATAAATTATTCAGGTATGTTATGTACGTATGTTTTATTCTGCATTTTCTGGAACTCGGCAAAATTCGCGCAAGGTTAACGAGGAGATTATCGAGTTGTCTCGATCGAGTTAGCTTGGTCAATTTCTTGCACGCAGACTTACTTCACTTTCATTAATTTTTTAACGAAGAAAGTTGAAACTTTGCTCTGCCAAGACGAACTTCTCGCAGCCGCCTTGTAAAACTTCATACTTTAAAATCATCTTGCGTTAAGTTTTAAATAACGGGAGTCCTAACGTTAGTGAAATAATAATCGTTGAGAGTGCAGGAACATGAAGGCATGGTGGCAGTAACAACTTGCTTGAAGCACTTCTCGTGCTGCTGGACATGGAGAGGCCGCCAGTGCTGCGGTGTTGCGGTGTCGAGTCCAGGGACGCCTGTGGTGTTCCCACGCCCCCGGGTGAGAGAGTAGTTGGTGTCATAGTGGTCCAGAGAAGGTAGGGGGAGATGATCCCCCGCGGAGCTGGTCGGTCTGTGAGAGGAGGGAGGGGAACTATGGGCCGCGGATGTAATTAATGGCGCGGTATTATCTCGTCCCTTGTGTACACGGCGCCAAGAGACTCCAGGCCTCGAGAGGGGTGGTAGGAGGGTCGCGGAGGGATGTGCGAAACTGTGTAGTCTTCAGGGAGTGCCCTAGCCGTGTTAGAAAGGCTGCTTTTCGCATTCGTTTCCGCACGACAAGCCCGTGTTCCGATTAACACTTACAGTTCATTAAGCACCGCACCAATCAGGATTTACATTCAGGGGGTGTTAGAGGGAGTGAGTGAGAGATTTTGGTCAGCGGTTAACATCGAGGTCTTCAGCGCTGATGAGGGGTGACGTGAAGTGAGTATGGAGTAGAGCCGGAATGAAAGGGCGGGGGAAACGGAAGATCCCCGACAAAAACCCGCCGACCAACGGCATCGTCCGGCACGATTCAGAGGGTGTTAGACAATGCTGTAGCTAAAGTTTGTATTTGAGGAAGGAAGGGGGTCGCGAACCTGGGAATGTTATGAAGTAACGCCAGAAAAATTCCAATTTCAAGGTGCAAAATTGTGCTTTTCAAGAAGAATCCGTAAAGTAAAATGGGATGGGTGATAAGTCAGGACTCAATGGACCCTCCCTGCCAAAGTTTCGTTGGATTTTTTTGGCAACTACACAACAGTTAAATTTACGCAGGAAGTGGAAGTCAAACGATAATGTTACGTAACACAAAAACTACCACTTTCTAAAAATGTTCACATATTTTCGATGGGGAGTTCAGGCCCATTTACCCCCTCCTCGTGGGTGCGCCACTGTAACTAAGTGGTTGCGCGACACGATTTAACATACTAAACTGGAGACAAATTTTCAGTTTACTATTTCATAATGTAGTGAATCGTGCCAAATACAAAATTATCTGCAGAGTTCTAGCCGACAAACATACTCAATGTTATAAAAATTAACTCTTTTTTTTTTGCCCAGTACAAATCTTTCAATGTCAAATACAACAAAAATTATGTTTACCAGGTTAGTATTACCGTGACCGCTTGCACGCATGCATACTCCAAAACATAATTAACTAAGGTAGGTTTACAAATACGTTAAACAAGCTTATTCGTTGTTATTTACAACTCATATCACTCAGGAAGTTTTATATTTTTTGGGCATTACATAAAAACCTTTCTAAATAAACATACACAACCCTATTCGAGACATTATTTTCTCGTAACATATCAACCGTCATTACACAAGTTGCACAGTACTGTGCCAGCGACATGATGCCGACAAATAATTAGGTTTATTTAGGTCAAAAGTTTTACAAGTGTATTATTCAGCTTTTGTTATATTTTAATTTGTAATCGCGGAATAATACATTCATAGCATAATGGTCAATGTGTTTTTCGCAATACGTATAATATTTAGTTATTTTTAGGTATGTATACCGGATCGGGCAATGAAACAGTAACGAATCGAAAAAGAAATAAGCGATGTGTTTATCCCTACGAGTGTCTTAGGGCCTGGTTCTAGCTGAGCCATTCAAAATTACTAATTACTGAAACACCGGAATATTGCTTGCAATTGCAGTAAAGTTTGAACCACGTTCGGATATGATTAGCCTCTCTTGTCCAGCTGCTAGCGTGTTGTTATAACCCAGAAATAAAACACAAACTTCATATTAACTACGTATAATTTAGCCCTAAATACCGTGATTTGCTTAAAACTATTTGCAAACAATATTTAAGAAACGCATTCACATTTTCTTTTAAGTTGGTTCGGATAGTAATATCAGCGTGGTTGCTGGAGCGGTTAAGGCCTTTGCCTCCAACAAATTCTATACACGCTCGTTTCTTGAGAGTGGGGAATCGACACACATTTTCGCACGATAGAATCGTGCCAGATGATGTCGTCAATTGGCGGATTTTCTCTGATGTTTCCAACTTCTCCTGATTCATCAATCTGCTGCTGCTACATACTCATATCTTATCATCACTAGTGACCCAGAAATTGCGTTGGTTCAACCACTTTTCGGCTAGACTTTAAAAGTCCTGTTTACACTCTTCCATCAGCTACTTTTATATTGGCTGCTGATTCAGCTAGTGCATCTGAAGGTCGCGTGGGTTTTTTCATACAGGTTTGTTATTGGCACATATGCCACAAGGTCAAGTTAAATAAACAGTGATCAGTACGCGGAAATAACTGACTCGCATAGGTGTTCCAAGTCTGGCGTTTTCTTAAATGAATGCGCAGACATTCCGGATCTCTGCTAATACCCCCTCACCAGTCCTTAAGGACGTGGTTCACCTAATTTTTCAACGTCTTTCTTTATTTTTATATTTGTACCACATTTTTTTCTTATTTTATACATAAAGTGTGATTAAATCTTCCCTTAGAAAATTGTTGTATCTCTCATAGTTTTCGCGTAATGAGTCGTAAACGTCAAAATTTGCACTTTACGGTTTTATGTACGCCACTAAAACCAACTGACTTACCAAACCGAAAAAATTCACAGTGTATAACAATGTTGTAGTCTATGATCTGACATATATAAAAACAAAAATAAATATTTTTTTGTATTTAAAAAAAATTAATTTATAATTTTTATTTAAAAATTCTGCATTTTTTATTAAACGCAAAAATATTTTATTTTTTTATTTATATGTGCCATTTCATAGCCTACAACATTGTTTACACTGTGAATTTTTTCGGTTTGGTAAGTCAGTTGGTTTTAGTGACGTACATAAAACCGTAAAGTGCACATTTTGATGTTTACGACTCCTTACGCGAAAAGTATGAGAGATACAACAATTTTCGAAGAGGAAAATTTATTCACAATTTATGTCTAAAATAAAAAAAAATATATCTGGTACAAATATAAAAATAAAAAAATTACGTTGAAAACTGGAGTGAACCGCGCTTTTAAGATGGCGTGGTACATAATTGAACGCTAAAAGCATTAATCTATAACTGAAGGTTTCTGGAAGTCAAATTGCGAAAATTAAACAATAGCAATCCTAGACAATAGCTTTAGCCAACGTTTTAAACAAAATTGTTTCCAGTGTTACGAATTTCTATGTCACAATCTCTGACGCCGGAACCTCGTGCATTTAACAGCGGCCCAAGAGATCACGCGTAACGAATTAGTAATTCTAGATAAATATTTACTCATAAAGTTGGTAAATACCGTTATCTAGGATTGTCATTGAGTATTTTATCCATACTGGCTTCGAAAACGGCGTAGAAATCAGTTGATGTTTTCAGCGTTTATTTATCTACCACGCATTCTTAAAATCTCGCCTTCAAGTTCATACAAAAATCACTTCTCGATGGGGGAATATATACAAAGTTTAAAAGTCTGTGAAGGTAATTATCTGCCTTTCATTCCTTTCTCGAATTTACATTAATGACTACCGCGTCGTTCAACACCCCACGTTGTTTTTTGACCTTTTTTTTTTTTTTTTGCAGAACATTTGATTTGCGAGAAAATTTATATGACACAGAAATATGCGGGCGTATCACATTAAGCTACAACTTGACTAGTTTCTTTTTTGTGAAAAAACGCTGTTTTACATAACAGAAACTAGGCTACATTACGGCCTCTGTTCAATGCCAACGCTTAGCTGGAGACCGTTTTAATGAAATTTTTGCGTGTCACGTGTTACATTCTACGCTGTTTCGCTCTCATTTAATCTGACAAAAAATGCATTAAGTATATAATTTTCATTTTCCGTGTATAATAGGGTTGCCAGCAGACGTATAAGATACACGAAAACCTATTTCAAAATAACGAACGTGTAATCACGAAGAAAGCATCTAACAGCCAATAGTTCAAAAATATGTGATAAAAGAAATATTTGGTCTAAGCAAAAAAAAAAAACAATTTGCTCAAACGAAGATAGCCTATTGAATAAATTCTTATTTTATTTCAGGTATTTTTACAGTACTTGTGAAATTTAATTTTTGGTTATTCAAACTTTTAAAATTAACACAAACAAGAGAAACCAAACTCTGTATTAATTCTGAAAAAAAAAAAAAACATACAAAAAGACAGAACTTAATGTTACGTAAACTAATAGTTTAAGGACTTCCTTTTCATAATATATCAATTCACTGTTATTCGACATTTTCGTCGTTAGTACAAACACGCGCGCGTGCGTGTATTTATTACGTTCTACGTGCAAATCAAGCTATTATTTAATTTATTTTTGAAAAACCATTAAAATATAAAAACAAGAAAAATATTATTCATAGATATTTGGTAGCCGTAGCAGCTTAAGAATCACACACGAGTCTGATGTACAAATATAATTATCCCTCAGAAATTAACAGCTTAAAAAATCGTTATTAAAGATATTGCATGTTTGAAATTTAAAAAACATGTAGTTGGTGACAATATTTTTTGTGACGAAATAATATTGTTAATGCTTTTTCGTGCATTTATTTTTAAGGAGATAGTAAAATATTATAGGTGAGGTACAGGTTAAACAATGTCAGATATAAGATATAAAAAAACGATAAATTTTATATATTTGACATATTTTATATTACGGTACCGTGGTCTTAATCATATAGAGTAGGTTATATGACATTCTGTCTTTAGATCCCTTACATAAACAAAATATTTACCTTAACAACATTCTAATCATCTGGTACCAGTAATTAGTTTACTCTTCTCCGATGATTTTTTTTTGTTAATCGAAGAATTTGTATGCAGATGTTTGTTAACATTAAATATTTTGTGTTTTAGAGTATTTATTTTGCATAGTAAATAAATTAACAACCGTGACAAAATAACCTTCTATCTTGTGGAGTTATTTCAGTACAAACATAAGTATTTGTGACATACAGCAGAACAAGTTTACCTCGAAAAATTATCATGCAATTCAACTTAGTTCATACTTCTGCCACAATTAATTTAGACCACAAATATTTTGTCACTCAGAAGAACAGTTATAACTGCAGAGGCCGTTATTCCAGCAAGGAACAGATTGTTTTCGTTGGCCCGGCAAGCGCGGGCAGACAGATTTACAAGGTCGGGGCTGACGTGCCACCCGTAAAGGGCGTAACTATGGGCGGCGCGGCCGCCGAATTACGGGGGTCGGCAACATTAAACACATTTTATCTACGCGAGACTCCCCGGAGAATTTTACAGCAGCTGTAAATAACAGCAGCCCCTGTCGGGAAGGGTGTATGCAACCGTGCTACACCGGCTGGCGCGCCATCCTGCATAACAAGTCAGGGGCTGACAAGCCTTACCCGCACGAAATGCGTGCGATCCCCAGAGAGGTTGTAACGTTCAGAATCCATTTCTAGCGTCTGTTTTTTTTTTTTTTTTTTTTTTACTTATTTCCATTTGAAAAGTGTGAACAGTTGAAAAATCACGTAAATGTTTGTATTTGGCCGGAGAAGATACAAATACATTTCCTAAAATATGCTACAATATGATTAGCAAATGTTTAGGCTATGATATCTTCTGTGAATCTCAAAGAGTCAAATTAGATTTCAAAATAAGTATTGAATATAAAGGTGGCACTGTTACTTTTTAAATGCACATAAGTTTCATAATACTTTCGGTTTATGAGTTAACTTACTGAATACAGAAACGTTTAAAAACATTAAGTAAACAGGTATTTGCAACGCGCACCACGTATATTCGTGTTTATTGTTCTGTAAATGTAGTCTGTGAGTATAATAGATCAATGTAATAACTCATTTCATCTAGCTAGGCTGAGGTAACTTACAGATTCTCTAAAGCAGAACACTTGTATAAAAATTTGGTAAGGAATTTTTTTTAATGCCTTTAAATTAATTCACATATGGTCTTGTTGTTACAGTAACGTTTACACTGTATGATTGTGTTAAATTTATTTTCTATTTTAAAATACAAGTTTTCTGAACTTGCTGGAATATCTATTCCGGGAAGTTGGTGTCAGTTGTAAGCTAAATAAAATTTCTGGAAATTCCTTTTCAGCAAGTTCACAAGTTGTTATCTTTAAAATGTTGTGTAAACTTTGCTGAGAATAGCTTAAGTTTACAAGTACAAAGGAAGGGATAATGGATATACGATCTTATACGGAGGTAAACTGTATGAGTTGTATTTGTTTCCTGAGTTTGCATCGTGAATTTGTAATACATAACGTGTTTCTGTTTTATGTATATAAATAACACATACACTTGTTCGGATAACTAAGCAATTCATTCTGAAAAAAGATTACGCTTGCTTGAATGATCCGCAAAGAACTGGATTGCTGACAGCAACCTCTGGGTTCTGTAAGTTTTTTTTTTTTTTTTTTTTTTTTTTTTTTTTTTTTTTTTTTTTTTTTTTTTTTTTTTTTTTTTTTTTTTTTTTTTTTTTTTTTTTGCTATGAACACGGTGTCAAGATTTTACCTCTTAACATTTTTCTTAAATGGGAGATCGGTAACATTAACTTTAATTTACAATTATTTGATATTCATTATTAATGCTTGACATTACAAATCCTTTACTGAGATAAAACACAACTTAATATTATTTTAATTCATTATTTAAAATAATAAAAAATATTGAAGCTAGCGTTTTTCAAAATAAATGTCAGTGCACAGATGTATCAATTATACTTCCTTTAAATATTTTCCAATTTTTAGACGATACACCAAGCTGAGTGTTCGGAAAAAAATTTGCTTGAATTATCCGTCAAAGTATATATGTATACATACATATACATACATATATAGAGAGAGGAAATTAAACATATCGCAGAATGCTTTAGGCGTAGTCATTGAAGAAATCAATTTAATAATGTTTGTAATTTAATAACATTTCAATCAACACCAACAGAATTAATTAATTTTATACCTTCGTTTTATACGTAAAACTACAAACCGTGGAATTTCAGTTCTAAATCAGAGACTTGCTACGCTTTTCAACTCAAACTCTGACAAATAATAAACCCTTGCCTACCAATGTTTTAAGGAGTACTTTAGCTGGTACATTTTCAGTTTATGTTGTCACCGGGTTGGTAATGTTTTTTTTTATAACAACAATCTTCAGAATGTAATACTTTTCACTGCTATTTATTCTTTTGATTTTATGAGCAATGTATAGCATAACTCGTCAGCTGTAAGCTATTTCACAATTTAAGTTAATCGGTACTTGCATGCAGCTATGGCAACGGGATTTTTTTTTCTGGTGATTGTAAATAAACTGAACTGAGCAAACATGAGTAACAATTCAGCACAGAATTCAAGCCTGATCACTTATTTGAAAATAAAACATGACGTTGTTAAAAAATGTATATAACTTTTTGAAATGCATTATGAAGGTTTTTAAAAAAATTTCTCCGAACAGAATCCACAAACTCGTTTCATGTTGCACAGATAGTAGAATTTCATTTCAAGACGCAGTGCAGTAGTCGAGATGAAATTCCCACCGGACATTCCACCACGCACATATTTCAACCACTTTCCACCTCAGAGGCCCTTTCTGGCGTCGAGATAGTGGACCCACGTCCGCAAACATCAACCCCCTCCCCTGCACATTCAACGACGAAGCTTGTAGCTGTGTGGACTAACAAGGTGTGTGTGCTATCTCGTGGATTGTGTGTCCGCAGAGCTGTCCGGCGCCGTTAGCAGCACCGCGGGCACAGCTACTTGGCGTCTAATGGGCGCCGTGTTCCGTCCCCTTCATAACACCAGCCCTCAGAGCGGAGTTGTCATATCGTCTCTACTTCACCTACTGTTCATCTGCAAGAGGGAGGATTAAATGTGCTTACTCCAATTTTTAATGTAAACATGCAATAGAACCTCGAGTTTGTCGCGAAAATGTTTTCGCTCCATTTCGTTTTTATTGACTTATGTGCACATCTGTAGCTGTGCTTCATGGTTATTGGCAGCATGGCTTTATTCAGACACGTCTTTCATTACACTGCGCCAATCAGAATAAGGTTATTATGACGCCATACGTCGGTGATTTGCCAGTAGAAGCCTTAAGAAAGTTGAGTTAAAATATCCAATCACTGACCATAAAGCAAAACGCAGATGTGCACACAAGGCTTTCAAACCAAACGGGGGAAAAATTTTATCACCACAAAATCGTGGCTCTAATAACTTGTTTTTAGTTATGGTCGGGTTTAAAATTTTGTAAAAATTATTAACCCAGTTCTAGCCTGAAACGATAAATATAATTTGTTTGCTCTGTTTGGAAATTCCTTATTTTACGAAACGAGTAAATTCTGTAAAAGTAAATTAAGTATATTTTATTGCAAACAATTAGAGTACCCCGAGGAAAGCACCTGTTATGTACTACACTATTTGTGTGTTCAACAATCCGCCAGTGTGCTGATTCGCGGCGTAGGGAAGCGCTGTGATCATAGAGATACTTGATAACAACATGAAATATCACTTGTATCTTTATTAGCAGACAGAAAGTGTTGTGCTTGCCGTAAGGCACCGCTGCTAGTTCAACTTCGTCCAGACTTTCATGCTCGCTACACAGCGGATGTTTAGGCGACGGATTCCTATTTATTCTGTTTTTGTCAGTTAAATTCTTTATATCCTGAATCGGAGCATATACAACAAAACCGTTACATAGAAATGTTGGAAATTGTTAATATTATGTAACATGATTTTTTTTCGAGACATAAGTTTCTATAGCTTTGGCTAATTATCGACGTGATAAAATAATTAGCCAAAATTATATAAGAATTTATGTTTTGAAAAAATTATGTTACAGAGTACAAACAATTTCCAACATTTTTGTGTGATTGTTTTGCGATATCTGCTGTCTTTCAGGATTCAAACAACTGAAGTTTATCCCGCTTTTACTAATTTCTTTTTTATTTATAAGTATTCCGGAGAATGCATATTGTCCTGTAATACCTTGTTTTTTTTTTGTATACTATTTACTACGCAGTCTGTGAACGTTAAGACAATAGTGCCATTGTTAGTTACTTCATGATTTTAGTATCACAAGCATTATGTCTCAATGACGAAAAATTGATATGAGGTAATCAAAGAGAAATATAAGGGAATTCTACATTTTTACCAGAATAATATCATTCTCACTTCAAAAAGGCAGCAGCGTCAAGTAAATAAGATTTTCACTATTCTTTACTCCCCCTACCCTAACCCAAAGAGTCTAATATTTGTAATCTATAGAAAGCCCTTAAAAATAAATGCGGTAAAGAAGGTAAATAAATAGGGACGAAACAACAGTGGAATGAATACAGCGATAAAGGCAGGAGGTTCTCGTTCCTTATCACATTATTTGGAGTCACCGCTATTTTACTCCATCAATCCACAAGAAACATTTGAACCCCATTCTACGTAGGATCATCGACTTGGAGACCACAAAATAAGAGTTTATTTGCAACCAACTTTCCTACTGAGTATTTTTAATACATGTTTGTATTATGATTGCACGAGTTGTTTCTGTTTTCACAATCAAGTTCATAATACATATATTTTTATTGGTCTTCAGGAAGGGAAGCTGAGACTTTTTTTTTAGCTGCGTTTATTAATATGAATGGTTTTCAGCCAGTAAGTTGGTCTGAAGGTCAAGTGGAATCTCTAGGGCGACTAGGCGAGGTTGGAACTGCGAGGGTTCATCATTGTCATCTTCAGTATGTAGATGAGCACAACATAGTTCCCAACACAGAGAGATAGCACTGTAATTATTTCTTCAGCTGAGAATCGAAAAGAGGGCACTTGATCCACCCGCCAAGAGCTCTAACCATTTCTTATGTTTTTTAAGAATTTAATGACCACCAGCTTAATACGCCCACAGCCAATAACGATAATCAATAATCTAAAAGACCATAACTCAAAAGTGCTCAATAATCAAGACAACATGAAAATTCTAGAATATTCAAGAACAGCGTAATCACAACAACGTGTGCCGAATTCCCGACACGATCCAAAAAACTGAACCACCCACGGCGGTGGCTACTGAAGAACTGGGTTTTTTTTTTTTTCATGTTTGTTACATTGCTAAGGCTCTTACTTCGCTAACCCCCTTCCCCCTCCTCGCAAAACGCTGTTTTAATAACTTCAGTAACCTCGAGTATAGTCGTGAGACAATTGTATCCAGACGATTTTTGAGAGTAATTTAGACGAATAATAATTTACAACTAACCAGACATGAGAATCTAACCCAGAACCACTCGCACCTAAGCCGGTCGCTCAACCAACTGAGCTACAGTAGGTCGGTGATAAGTCAGCTGATAGTCGTACTTAGCTACGTTATACATACTTGATTACTTTGCAGTTTACTGCTCTCTTTCGATAAGCGTTCAACTCTTGGGTTTATTTATTCTGTAGAGAAAGAATTGTCGATTGGTTCGTTAGTTTGCTTTGCTCACCACTTAGCTTCAGTAATGTTTGTTTTCCATCGTCGACTGGTATTTGAGTAAACCTTGGAACAGGAACAGGGTGGTACGCAAATATTTTGTGATGCCTCGCCGACCGCTTAACATGGTTTTCCGGAACAATGGAGCAGGGTAATTGAACTGGAACAATATTGTTTGTTGGAGTAAAAGGTCATTACCGGGGTCATAATAAACAAAAAAACACAGCGCTGACCATGTGTGCATTTTGTGTTAAACAGCAATCGTTCGTGTAAATTTATCATTTGGGTTCGCGTTTTCAATATAAGAATCACAAAGGAGACTTTTTAACAAAGCAATGTAATTACACGTAGGTTGCTTAAATTAATTAACGTTCTGCAAGCGTACAAATGTCAACAATTCCATTCTCAAAATGTAACGGAATCTTTGACGTTTGACTTCCTCATATTTCTTTTATTTGAAATCTGGCTTTAAATAATGGAATGTAATGCATTTTGTTCAACAGATTTAAGCAATAAGCATGTTTACTGACCAATATTTCTAGTTTTACCATTTTGAATAGTTTTGGATGAAGTGTTTTTCCTCTGTACACCAACATGGGTGAATTGGAAGACAAAACTAAACTAAAATCAAATGTAATTGTTTGCACATGTATTTGTCAAGCAACGTTAGGACATAAAATAATTCCTTTTCCTCAATTATTTTCTTACAATGGTTCGAAAGTCTTCTTCAAAGTTTTTTTCAATTGTTGTATCTGCACTTTTCTTTTACAAAACTGTGTTTCATCAATATACTGCAATTTATAGGCAGAAAAATACATGTGTGCAAACCTCCAATAATGATACAAATAGTTACTACTACAATATATGTTGTTTCCAGGTAGTTTTAAAAATATTTGCCTGCTCCAATAAATGTACTTCATACAAATAAAAATTATGTAATTCTTGGTCAGATATCAGATCAATAACGGTTGTTAATGATTGAATCTAAATTCATGTTTAACAGCACATAACTGTATGAAAATATTTACACATACATATTGTTTTAAAACCAATATACGTTTGCTTAGTTAAAGATTCCTTTGAGTTAAAATGTATTTTACTTCATGTAAAATTTATTGTGACAAAGTAAACTCATAAATGGAGTATCTCAAGTTATGCAATAATTTCACATCTTAGCTCTGAATATTTCCCATCACGTTACTTTGCAAATATTAACATAAAGCTAGTACTTCTTAAATTTACCGCGGAAAACAAGAACGTTTTATATAAAGTTCTTAAAATTTATTGCAGAATATAATTTGATCAGCACTCGAATATATTCGCACAATTTGCATCTTATTTATAGGTTACTGACAGAGCAAACGAGGAACTCCAGATACTAGAAAAAATTGAAACCGTTACTATAATTATGTAATAAGTATATTAAATTTCCTTAGTAGCTGTGGATCAACTAGGTGGTATAGTTATTTTTATGTGTCATTCATAATTACTGATTTTCTCATTTCTGGAAGAGGACCTCCTTCATTACAAGCTCAAAGCTAGGCAATTAGCACAGACTACATTATTTCTTACTAGTATGTTACTCCGTGTTACACAATATTTTCCAGGTTAAATGTACTGGGTTTCCAACCCCCGTCGTTCTTCATACTGTCTTCTCTCGTCTTCGTTATGGACTTTTTTTTCCTTCGGTGGCACGTAAGTCTTGCTGTTTTATTTCACCGAGACTCAGTTTTTTCTTGGCAGGCGTTAACTCTTGTTTCTGTCTTAGCGCCCTTGCAGTACCGTAGTCGCAACAAAGGAAGCCCGAACAAAGGGATCTCGCAACATGACTTTGCTCTTCTCGTCCGCTACGCCCTTTGGCGTGATGAATCGTCTCCCTTCTTTGACGTTGACTCTGGGGTCGTTGCCGGAAAACGACCTTTGGAGTTTCTAGCTCGGAGGTTGCCTACACTTCCTTGAGGTTCCTGCTTGCGTCCTTCCACTTTGCCGCTGTCCATGTTCACTGCTATGTTAAAATTGGTCTTTGTGACATCCAAAGAGTTTATTTTTTTACGTTTTTTAGTAAGAAACAAGGAACTCTATTTTGTGTATAAAAAACAGTACATTTAATCTTTCCATGTCAGTTATATTATTTCCTTACTAAACAGTCAAAAATAAACATTTTCGGAAGCACAATATCACTCATAGCTGAGTTTACAGAACAAATTATTTAATACCGTTCAAATAGTGGACATTATTATAATGACATTCGAATACATAAAATCTTTTGACATCGTGTATTACTTGCATGACATGCCAAACAGAATTTTACTGTTTTGGAAATTAGCCATAACGAAAAACTGAGCAACAGGGATTCGATAATTCGTAACGAATATACAGGCTGTCCACAAAAAACCCCGCATAATAATCTCACCACACGAAATCTGGTCTGAATTGAAGACGAAAATGCAATTGACAAAATGTCGTCCGACGACATTTTACATGCACTATATGACATCATTGCACGGAGATAGTCCTCTCTTGCGCTCCACGTCCGGGTATTGTTTCGTGTATGTTACGTCAAGTAAACGTAAAATCATGTTTTGACCGCTCGGGACTTTAACCTGGACCCGTAATATGCAGGTAAGAACAGTAGTAATTAGATAAGTAAGGTATATGTGGAATGCAAGAGGGGACTAACTACGATGCTATATTACCATATTTTGAATGGAATACGTCGTTGCACAACAATTGGCCAGTAATTTTTCCGTTTCCAATCTAGCCCAGGATTCGTGTATAGGCGGTTGGGAATAACGTGAGCACTCAAAAAAGCCCTGCTAAGATCCTAATTTCATCCAGTCCTATCTTCCGCGCGAAACTGCTAACCTCTCTGGACACATCACTTGATGTTTGCGCTTGTAAAATAAATTGTGCAGTCAGTGGAAATCTATACAGTTTCATAAATTAAAGTTTATTACATATATAAAACACAATTATGTCAATGTCGGTTGCTTTTGTTTCAGTATGGTTGTATTTAAATAGGCAAATGCATGGACCAACATTGCGTAATTTCGTTGCCAACCATACAAGCAGTAAAGCAACTAGTTAATGTTGAATTACGTGCAGTTACGGCTAGTGATATTTTTGAAAAGTTAAATTTTTAGTGCTCACTTTATCCCGAACGACCTATAGTATTATTAAACGGTTATTTCTGGACATGTTGTATATTGCTTCTGTAAATTGCTTGATTACCCAAAACACTTTTTTCAGAGTTGTAAGGGTTTTTCATGGATTTATGACTTACGTGAAAGTAAATGTAGAATTGTAATTAACAAAATTAACTTGAAAATAATAACTTGTGCGTTACATAAAATAACATGTTTGTATTACGTATTGCGCAATACAAACTTCAATACATTTATTATTCAAAATTACGTACACAGACTCAGATGTTTCTTGACGTCATAGCAGCTCCGTAAAGAAATTAGTCTAGAATAGATCACTTCGTCTACCGTCAATCAGTTTAAATGTTTGGCTTCGTTAACTTTAAATATCGCAACAACATTTGGAATTTAACTACATGTTAATGCCTTAATGAGTTTTCAGTAAACGTCATTATCGTGTTCTAGTATCTTTAACTGAAATTTTAAGATGCGCATAACGAGGATTATATGTCGATTTCGACATTTGTACTGCAAAATATAAAAAAACTAGCTGGTACCCGCGACAACGTGCGGGAGGGATTTTCAATTTAATGCGACAATGTTTCTAAAACAAAAACAAAAATTGAATAGTCATCAATAGTGCGAAATGATGTTAAGGATCATTAATGACCGTTTAAGAAACATATTGAAAAAGAAAACCGTTTCGCTATTTTTTGGCACCCCGTTCTGTCCATCTACATCACTTACCCCCACACCTCCTCTTAAAATAAGTATTTTTTGCAGAAACCTTTACGGGCGCTACCATTGCATCTCGCTAAAGTTTCAGGGCAATCCGGTGAACAGTATAGTGACGTAAACGTAAACAAACAGACAGATTTTTACCTTTTCAACACTCTTGAGGTACAAGACCAGCTGAGACGGTTCCAGCGATAAAATTATGGCATCGCATTCGATTATATAACCCTGGTTTGATTCTTCGTCCGGCCATTCTTATTTCTTTTTTTCCATGGTTTCCCAAAATTACTTCGGGGAAATGCTGGTATTCTTTTTAATTACAGACCATGGCAAATTTTTTACAGATTTATTGAAAATCCAAGCCATTGGTTCCGTCTCTGATGACCTTGGTGAAGAGATGTAAAACCGTACGTTCCCATTTACCTCAAGGACATTGTTTTATAGTATTTTTTTTAACGGATTGATTTTTCTGTTAAGGCGACCGCCTACACGGGCCACAGAGCGATGTACAGAGCTTTGACCGTTAAAACATTGTTTGGAAACTGGTCAACGTGCACGAGTATTGTCTGCTTAGTAATGTCATTCAAGGAACGTTGTAGGTGTGTACAGTGCCATCTCGCTTCATGTTCATCAAAATGTGTGTTTTGCGGTACATTTAAGGAACGAAAATCTTGGCTCTTTATCTTTTAAAAGGTATATTCGTGTAAAATACTACAATATCTTAAATACCCCGTCATAAATTAATAGAACTACCCCTGAATGTCTCAGAGGCGGGTGTTTGGCGAGAATATTGCGCGCCAGCTCAGCGACTTACAGCTTCCTTACATCCAAGACTTAGGCGTTGAAAATACGTTCAGCCAGGGCGGCCACCTTAATCTAGACTAGCTAAGTTGAAATATATTACCATCTCAATAAATATCTTAACTGATCCCATTACCTCTTCAGCGCAACAGTGACAGATCTAGGCTTACCTCCGCTCGGGGCAAGAATTGTGATCCCCCCCCCCCGCCCCAGTTACTTTCCCTCAACCCCTAGTTCCATCAGTCCAACCAACCCAACAGTAAGAAACGTATCTTGCATACGTTGTTTTGCGCTCGTGTAAATAACACTATGAAGTTTTAGTATAAATATATAAAACCTGTACTTAATAGCTACCATTAGCAGTATTTTAAGTGAGCATTCTAACTATAAATACTGTATTTTTAAAACGTTATATGGCATCACCAGCCCGGGACAGTCTGCCCCCTGCCCTCCTGCCCTCTTGATCAGCCCTTGAGCGCAAAAGAAGGTTAAATATTCCCTCGTCAAACTCGTACATGTAAAATTCAATTATAGTTGGTTCGCGGTAAAGTAAGTACAAGTACTTTTAAAGACGATACTGTATTATTTATTGTCAGCTCTGACGTAAAATATGAGTACGGTATAATTGTATACACTTTGATAGTTACTTAGTTAAGTGACGAGATTTTGGTCAGCACTTAACATCTAGGTCTTTAGCGCTGTTGAAGACTGACGTGTGAGTATGGAGAAGCGCCGGAATGAAGGCGAGGCGAAAACAGAAGATCTAAGAGAAAACACGGCGATCACCGGCATCGTCCGGCACGGTTACCACATGCTAAAATTCGGGGATCAACTCCGCCGGGAATCGAGCCCGGATCGCCTTCTTGGGGGGGGGGGGCGAGTGCTCTAACCACTACGCCAACTGCGGCCCCTATAATTACTTAAGTTGTTTTGTTTCTATTAAAAAGTCACAGGAAACAATAAATTATCTAAAAGTAAAAGAGTAACAAGATTTCAAAAGTGCTCACTTTATCCCGAACCAACTATACATTCCTAACCTATAGTGTGAGTAACATTAATTGAGTACACAAACGGTCACGTGGTCTAGCCTATAGTTTTCTGGGTTCACGAATTCCTCCATAGGTTGACGCCAGATCGAGTGAATGACTGAGGTACTTTCATTTCCAGCTAGGACGCTCAGCGCCGCGTAGGAGACGACAGGCCGGGATGTGCCAGCTATCTGGTCGTTCCGGGAACTCGCTAAATATTCAACGGCCAGCGGGAAAATTTCTCCAGGACCATGTGTTCCATTTGCATTTACATGCCAAGTCCAGGCCAGCACATGTCGCTTGCAGGGTGCTGGGAACTAAGCAACCTGCATGCAAGCGATGGCAAGTGTGACAGATTCAACAGTTATACTTTGCTTCCAGAAAAAAAACTATAAAAAATCAAACTTGTTGTTAAGACTACTGTCCGGCTAAAAATTATTCGTTATTTTATACCTGTTTCGCTGTCTGTTCATTTCGAAAACATATTTTCCAGTTAAATTTTCATCCAATACAAATCACTGGAGTTTTTTTTTTTTTTGCTGAACATTTTCAATAACATGATTGCGTACGGGTCTTCTTTACTAGAATGGAGACATATTTTCTTGCAAACTCTGCTGATGAAAAAATTTATTGAATAAACGTACTTGGCTTCCCTATATCAAATCAATTGAAATACAAAGGAAGTGATCGAGTTTACAGTTTTGACAGTTTTACTACAATCACATAAGTAGCCATTCTTCTTTGCAAGCCCTGAAAAAAAAACGCACACATACGATAAAAAAATTAATTGAATTAGGCTTTACGCAACGATGAAAATGTGTGCTAGCCATAGTTCTCACACATTCGAAAATTAATAATGTGTGTGTGTTTTATCACATGCTTTTTTTTCTGCATTCATTCTGGCTATACGACAGACGTCTCTAGAAATACAACAAACTTGAAAACAATGAACTTGAAACACAATTACACATTGTGAGTAATGTATTGTTGTAGTTACAATACTGTTAAAATAGTGGTTACAGTCCGATTTCGTTGCCAGTATGGTCACAGAATAAATAATACTACTTATTTATTCTGTGGTATGGTGTTACTACAACGATGTGTTGTTTTGTACTAGGAGAAATGTTATTTTTCTTTTGCACAACACATATTTAGGCCATGGTCGTAGAAGTACAGGTCTGGACACTCCCCTATCTACCAATGTATTTTGTTTAACCCCCTTGTTGTTTGGCTGCAGTTCACCAAGTTACCGAAGTTGTTGTGCGCTCCAATCAGGGCGGTCGGACTCAAACTCCTCCCACTTTTTTCCAGTGTTTACATTATAAAGTAAATAAAGATTGCTGGAGCCATGCTTTAGGATTGTGGGCGAAGGAAGTATTTCATAAATTGATAAAAAAAATACATTTTAATAAATTGTTTACCTTTATAATGTAAACACTGGGAAAAAGTAGGAGGGAAGTGGGAGAAGTTTGAGCCCGACCGCCCTGATTGCAGCGCCAAAGACGCACAACACTCACGGTAACTTGGTGAACTGCAGCCAAACAACATGGGAGTCAAGTTTCCAAGCGAGTGTCCAGACCTGTTCTTCTACGGCCGTGAGTTAGGCCTACTTCTGCAAAACAGATTGTTGTAGGAATAGTCCAGATCACGTTCTATGAAGCTAAGGTCTTGACACTGACGAATAAAATGTGACTCCTTTTTTGTTGCAGCGCTAGTAGTCTTTTAGTGGAAGGTTAGTCTAATTTTGTCTTTGGCTTAGCAAGATTTCACAGCTTAAAATTTATAGTCGTTATTGGAACTGTCTGTGTTACAGAAGAAAACACTGAAAATCCAGAGAAAAGAGAATGTATATGCAATTTATTTTGTAACACATTTTAAGCCACAAAATTAAGTTTTTCTGTGTAGAAATTTATAATAATTCGATATAGAAATGTGTAATAATTCAATGTAGCAATTAATGATAGGTTAATTTGTAATAATAATTCATAATTATAAATTTACATTATTTTTTCATATGACTTATATTAAACAGTTGCATAAAGAGTTGCACAGACGTGCCAATGTATTTTTGAATACGAAACATATTAACATAATTTTATACAAATAATTGTAAAAATTGTGACACCGCCAAAAGTAAACAAGGCAAATCTTCAACTTAACTACTACTAGCGCTTACGCCGTGTCAAGACCTCTTCCTCTTAGACCGTGGTCCAGATAGAGCCTACAATCAATCTGGACTGTTGTCCCTATTTCAACGTTAGTAATGTAACTATAAGAACAGTTTTGTTTCAGAGGATTCGACACGATAATATGTATTTATTTTAGTACTTGGCAGGTCAGTTGTTTGGTTAACGAAAACTCATGAAGATTTATTTTTAGGAAAGGGAGCAGGCAGGAAATATTTTAAGAAAATCTACCATATGACTTCATTAGAGACTGGCTTCGAAGTACACTTCACAAACAATACAGCGTCTTCCGACACAGGATGAGAGACCTTGTATGTCTCGTGATGACAATGAGGACAGGGACGGGAAAGCGAGCCTCACTATTCTGCTGTTAGTTGCTCCAGGTCGTCCAAAGTGGTTTAATAAACGTGTTAAACAGAAGCGCTCTAATCCCTCTTATCAGCCAGTGCGCTTATACCGTCGCCCGAAAGTTACGTTTGGGAAGCCTAACTTACGAATCTTATGTCAGGGCAAAGTGTTTACACCGCAATGTGGAACTGCCGTTTCCGAAACACGTGTTTCATCAACGAGAAATGACGGAAAACAACATGAGTCAATTTTCAGTCCTTGAACAACGATGTTTTTAGAGTCAGTTTCCCTCCTACGTATTGGTTTAGTAGTTTTCCTTTCCATTTTTTTTTTTTTTTTGTTTCACGTCTGAAAATTCCAGAAGTACCAAGATAGAAACGTAACTGTTGATCCTGCCTCTCAGAAGACGCATAAGAAGTGAAATAATATCTCATTATTGCATGGGCCTCTCTAGCGGGGGGGGGGGGGAGGAGGAATTGTCCCTTCCAAAAATTCCTTGTGGAAGGGACACAGGGACATATTGATGTTCAAGTGAAGGTATTGTGTGTTATTTATATATTGTTAACTTGAATATTAATACACGTAAAGGATAATTATTTCAATGCTCAACATGTTTGAAAGGTAAAAAATTTATTTATTAAATATTATATTAGGATATATTTGCTTTTATTCGTCAAAAATATTTACATCCCATGTCCCCCTTAAATTTACTTACCGGAGAGGCCCATGCATTATTGTATTTTTATAAAAGTTAACAAAAATGATCAATTTTGTTTAATGTTATAGCTACGTTTCTATTGTGGCGCTTCTGGAATTTTCGGTCGTGAAACAAAAACAGGCAATGAAAACCAATAAATCAACATGTAGGAGAAGAGTGACTAAAGAGACGATGTGGGTGAAGTAAAGCTAAGAGACAACACCCATGCTCGAGCCGGGATTCAAACCCAGGATCACTCGCACCGTATACCGACGCCTGACTACGCTACTGAGGCCAACTTCCTTTACGAAGAAGTGCCGAGGAAACTCTGATAGGAGACTGGTGGTGGTAGCTAGAGTGTTTTCATCTGTGTAATGCATCTCGCTGGGAGCAGTGATTCGTCAGTCTCTTGTCACGTGAGATAAATGACACGAGGAAAGGGCGGTGGGTCTCACGGTGCAGATCGATGTCTCGTAATGATGTGGAACACCGGCGCGCCCTTTTATCTCTTCCTAGCTCCAGACAAGTCAATCGATCCCGCCCATCTAGACTGGGCTTTTTATGGCGAGTGAAGCGTGCTGCTGAGTAGCCCAGCACGCAGCTTTGGCGTGCTAACAACTGTCATCTTGTCACGCGTGCATGGAGAGAATACCCCAGTACACTGCAATATACAGGCTGTTCAGAAACTGTCGCGTAATGCCGGAAACACAATGGCGCCACAGAAACGACACGACGGTGCTAACAATAGTTTGCCTGCCGTGCGACGAATACTAAAAAAATATTTCACGTAAATAGTTATTTGCCGTTACACACTAACCTCTAGTACGGCAGTCATAGATATATACAGTATTTCAGTATTTAATTGTTCATTTGTAATATTTCTATATATACATTGGCATTTCGAAATGTGGAAAGGGAGGCAAAATTATGTGTTTGTTTAACAATGTTATTATTTGCTTAAGAAGACCAACAAAAATCTCTCTTAAAATAAATGAACGCAATTTATTACCAATTCGTCAGTTTCACCAAATCAAATCTATGGCTTTCATTGTTAAGAAATTCATTGCCACCATTACATTTTGGCCACGGAATAAAATATATCGGCTAAATATGAAAAATACTGGTACAATACTAGGTATTATGTTTTAAACACACACATATTAAACACCAATTTGTATGTGTACGAGTTCAACAAGAAATGCAGCACAATATGAGATGAAAAATGTCACTCTATTTTGTCTATAAGTCCTCATCACTTTCCTCTAGTTCGTCTGACATATGATTGTCACAATGATAACTTGACATGATCCACAAACATAGCTGCAGGGAAGTACATTTTCTCTGCAACTGCAACGATTATTGCTGCAGCTAGTTTTACAGTTACAGTGTATAATTTTCAGAAGACTGTCTGGTGCAGCATTCATATCACATATTACGGGTAAAAGTTCGTCGCCATGAAGTTTCCAACCCCAGTTCAAAGGATTCATTTCCCTAGCTGTACTCATCCATATCATGGTCTGATAGTACACTCTCAGACAATGGAATTTGGTTGAAGACTCAGTTGGAGGAAGACGTTCTGTATGAACAAATGCATTGCCTGTGATAACTTTCTTCCTAAGTATTTGATAACGCAAGGCTGCCAAAGAAATTGTATTGTTACCTCCAAAAATAACAGCCATTGCTTGACTACCAGTACTTATTATTTCAGCAGCATTCTTGACTGGTAAAGTGAATACAGATACACAAGAATGAAGATCACGATCACCATTTATTAGTTTTTGAAATACTGTTTTCTTACCAATACCATAAATGCGTGATGTTGAATCACATCCTGTGGAAGCGTGCAGAAATAACGCTTCCGACATTGCACATGGACTTTACAGCGAGTAGTAACTACAACACCGTCACCTCTCAGAACACTTGCTGCATTGATGCCATCAGCACCTTTCTCATGAACTTGAATTATGGCACCATGAGACAAACTGTCTTTGCTTATAGGACAGTTCTCACTCTGTCTTGAATTACCACTCATGTTTCAAACCTGTAACAGACGAAAACATGGTTAACACCATTCAACTACTGGTTGTAAACATAAAACATGTGTTTGTAGAAATGGTAACATAGTTACGTGACAAATTAGGGTGACTTGGTGATACAAATAGTAATTTTTTAAAGGCATTTTTCACCTTCGGTATTTTAGGAGACTGTTTTACAGTTACTTGATGCTGCACAGCTACATAAGCTGACAAGGACGGAGGGTGATTCAAATATTGTTTTTTTAAGAACCATGTGTCACAAAGTTGTCCCAGATTATAGTACATCAAGATTGACGCCATTTTGTTGACATAGACATTATGTGATGGTGGAAATGAATTCCTTGACCATTAAAACTATAATTTTGATATAAAAATTATTGTTCTACGTTTAAAAATAACGAATTTACAGGAGTTTAACCAATATTCAAGGTTCTTGGCGGCCATCTTTAAAATAACCCATTTCCAGTCGTTAGATTTAGGTAGACTTTTTTCCTGTGTTTCAGTACACATTTTACTGCCAAAAACAGTTCACAGACCTTTTGTTGGAATTTTAGTCCTACGTCTAATGGTATTTTGATCCGACTATTCCTTCGAACTCACGCTTCAGGTTCAAGAAAGTGTGGTAGTCAGAAGGCGCCAAATACTGTGCCGCTGCACGGCGGGTGAGGGAACTACTTACTGAATTGTTGAATAGTATAACGGTACTTACTTTACTGACACGGCTCGTACTACGTGCGCGTGGGTCCAAAAACACATCGTTTCTGTACTGCATATCTCAGTACATGACATATAGTGCATAGTGCGAGCTTTATCCGTGTTACTGAGGAATAACATTGCAGCTATATGCCATACGAGACGTGTTTAATTGAATGGCGCGCATTGTGCGATGTAGCATTCCACAGCAAACATAATCCAGACCGCGCGATATGAACACACTGAAGGAAAAGTATTGTTGTAGGTACCATACTGTTTTGAAACAGGGACAACAATCTAGTTAGGTTGTCCTTACTATCTACATTGTTCCCATAACAGTCTGTTCATGGAAGTAAAGAGCATCTTCCTACTACAGAACATATTGTTGCGTGTTGGCCGGGCAGCAGGCACATTACATCATGCTGGGTGGTCAGTCCTATGAGTCAGCCAGTGATGTAATGGGTTTTCGCAGCTATGTCGCATCTCCCGAGAGACATCACTGGGTTTCAGTGCGAATACGTGACTATCAACAAGTACGACCGAGGTAATGTCTATTTTTAGACCTCAGGTCACCTTATTTCATCAGCCATTGACGTCATTGAAGGGGCCGTATAAAAGCATCGGAACTGCGCAACATGAGTCAGTCTAGTATTGCAGAGTCTTGTGCGGAGTCGGGAGGTGAGAGTCTTGTGGAGTCTTAGTAGTGAGTCGTGAAGATGAAGTGAGACCGAGAGTGGTGTGAGGCAGCGCCCTTAGGGGCGGTGTTGCCACTGGGACGACGATGGATGTCGTGAGAAGTGACGGGCCTAGAGAAGACACTGACAGCAGGGCAGAGATGAGGCCCCAGCGCCTTGGGGGCGGTAACACGACGGCGTCGAGGCTGATGTAACATCGGCGGAGCTGACGAGGTGTGGCGTCTTGAAGGTGCCAACACGGCAGCGGTAGTCGGTGTCGAGTCTGAGTAACATCTGCGCCCTGCAGAAGGGACAGACAACACTAAGGTGTTGTGTGTCGGCACGACTGAGCTGACGAGGTATGGCGTCTCGAGGATAGCAGCACGACGGCAGTGGTCGGTGTCGAGGCTGTGTAACGCCAGCGGGCTGCAGGAAGGATGAACAACACTTGTGGTGTTGTGTTGGAGTGCTGCAGAGGTGGTGAGCTGTGGAGAACAACACTGGTGGTGTTGTGTCGATGAGGACAGTAACTGGTGACTTGAGGAGACTGTCTACCTGGTGATTCAAGAGAAGAAGTGCTTCGAGAGTTCGCTATTGGTCCTGCTCGGAGGAGGTGCTAAGCTTGTGCAGAGAGGCTGACGAGGACATCTTGGTGATGTCAGGAAGACGTCTTGGGGACGTCGGAGTCTACTGCGGAGCTACAGGCACATACTTTCGGAGCAGTACTAGGGAGACAAGAAGGCTTCTGCTGCGTGTCGACAGGCGAAGAAGGAGGTGCGCGACGGGAGTCGAACCGAAGAACTCAAGAGTGAAAACAGTGATGCACTCTGGGTGCTGCACTGTACGTGGTGAGCCATCCTCCCTTAGGACTGTTAAGGTTGTACATTGTAACTGTGAGAGACTGTTGATTGGATATATGACCGAACTTTTATTGTGATTTGTAGTATTTAATTGATTAATGGTAAATATTCTTGTGCTTCAATTGTCGAAGTTAATTAACGTTCTGTGGAACAGTACTAATTGTGTGCATAACTAATTGTGTTGTGAGAGTTATAGTTGATTACTGTTTTGGGTATTTCATAGCTTTGTGCGGTATTAAATCCAGTACTTGATTTAACTCTTTTATTTATAATTATAAGACCTCTATCCCAAAAGAACTCATGGGTATTGCCCACATGAAAAGTTTTGTGCTCTCAAACTTGTAACAATATTGACACTTCTACAGAACAGATTGTTATACGAACAACGTAGGTAGTACCAACATACTGGACTGTTGTCCATATTTTAACAGAAGTATGGTTCCTACAACACTTTTCTTTCAGTGCTGTACGTCATGTATCATGAACTGTACAAACGGTGCATTTTCAGACCCATGTTCGTACAACTTTTTTTTTCTTTCTCTAGGTGCGAGGGTTGTTTCTCCAAAATATATACGTGCAGTGTACAACATCCTGACTAGATTTAACACCGCATATGTTTAAAAATAAATATATATCAAGTAAAATTCAAAGAGGCGTTATTCGTAAGACTTTTTTGGTATAAAATGTTTTGTATGTAGCCAAAATTTATGTGCAATGAGAATAATTTTTAGTTTTTAATTAAATAATAGTATTTCTGAGGCTTAAAATACATACCACAGTATTTCACTATAAAATACTTCATTGTTTTACGCAACATTGTGTGTAACTCTTTCAAAACACTAATGTCATTAAAATCAAGTGAACTGTAACTATTTATATATTAAAATTCGTCAATCTTATACAATAGTCTGTGTATATTGTTCTAAGTGAAGAGGTTGGCGTTGACATGTTGGATTAAGATAGTTCACTTGAGCAATGATCCGTTAATTTCATATCGTTCATACTATCTCGCTTAGCCGTATGAATGAGAGCACGATTTTATACTCGCAGACGATTGTCACGCCTTTATTATATCAAAAAAAAATTTTTTTAGATGTTTACGTTACATTTCCTGTCCCATGACGAAGATTTTTTTACCACAACTGTTCCTATTTTCCTTAAGCTATCATAGTAATTTTATAAATATCATGCGGTTGTGAAAATACTAGTCAGAAAATAACCGTTACTTAACAAATTAATTATTATCATATTCCTTGGTGTTTGCTACGTTGCATGTAGAACGCGCTGTAGTAGAAAAAGAAATACGCTGTTTTAAAATAACTACTCAATATAACAGCTTTTATATTCTTTTTTAAAAAATGTATATATTTTACATCAAATCTCTTTACAATACGTAACTTTAGGATTGTGTTACGAAATACAAACTGGCCCATAAGTGACACAGACAGATGTAATTCACAAAATAGTCTGTATATGTTAAAAATACATGTTTATATCAGCATTCCACGATTATTTTAGATATCTCACTGGTCAATATTCAAATGTCAAAATGTAAAATCGTAAAACTTAGCACATGACGCTTAGAAAATTGCACGCATTTTTTTAATATCTTGCGCACAGGGATAATGAAATATTTTATGCGTTGAATCAAATCATCCTTAGCGTCCATTTTGCGTTCTTGTTCAAATTACATTTGTTTGTTGAATAATTTACTAAAAATCGGGCGGATGTTTTGTAAAGTCGCGTCGTCTGAATAAAAATAGCATTTAAGATACGTTACGTGCCAAAATACATGTTTTAAATTCCCGTTTCAGTTTTTATTAGGCTATGTTGGGCTTGCAAATTGCTTGAACGGATAATATAATAAAGTGTTCCAACTGCATAGCATATTTAACTCAATAAATGTACAAAATTACTATTTCAGAAACTATTTCCAACTACTGAATACATTTTAACCAATAAATGAGCAAAATTACTCTCCTAAAACACGAAGTTAATATTAAAACTGATTTGCAGGCTTTCTATATGAGTTTATTTAATATACATATGTTTGTATGTGATCAAACGAAAGTGTGTAACTGTTAATCCATTTAAGTTGTTGGTTTCCGGTAAGGGTTAGTTCTCGATACAAGCGAGTTAAAGTCCAGTTAAGTATGCGTCACAACAAGAAAGCCGATCGTGACGTTTATATTACATTCTAGACAACAAACTGTCTGAGCAGGCATTTTTCTTGAGTAAGGTTTTTCTGAAGAAAAATCTCTGACGCCGAAATCTCGTACATTTAATTGCGGTGCAAGAGAAAACGCTTAACAAATGTATTATTCTCAGGTACATTCTTGCTCGTAAAGTTAGCAATCATCATTATCTTCGATTGTTGTTTTGTAGTTTCCTTTCTGTCTTAACTTTCAAAATCGTGTATATTAAAATTGAAGTCTTCAGTGTTTATTTATTTACCGTGCACACACTCTTAACAAAGCAGCTAACTTTCCAGAGATCTAACGAGGAATGTTGGTGACCAAGCGAATAGCAATGTTTCATCTTAATGGGAACAATTCTGCAACTCAAGATGACGCCGTTAGCACGGTAGTTACTTTCACCCTAACGACTGAGAACTGGGTCACTATTTGCATTCTGCATTGCCGATATAAGGCAGTGTAATGACTGTAAGTCTGCCCACCGTCAGTGCGCATGTAAGACTACCTACGCAGAAACTGCGACCCACTGGCTTGACTTAAGGGCTTGGGCCCGAGTTTCTCGGCTTTCGAGAGAATTATTTTTTAAAATCCAAACGAGAGTCAATATCGTAAAATTGCTTCGTAACTTTGTTGCAAATTGGTTTTACTATGCAATGTAATATTTCGAGAGAAACTGTATGATGAGTACAGCTAATTTATCAATTAATAGGAATTTTCGTTAATTAACTAATTAGCAACTATTTTGCAGTCTTCTGACTCCACAAAATTAGAGTATGCAGTTTAAATCAGTCATAACAAAGTTACGAAGCGATTTTACGATATCGGCCCCCATTTATGTTTTAAAAAATAATGGTCGTTAAAAGCGAAGAAACTCGGGCCCCAGTCCTTAAGCGACCAGCTGCCAATTTCCAAAATATCACTGTTTAAAATATATTTCACATAGTAGAATCAACTTACGCTTTCATACATGGACAATTATTCCACGAATGTTACACCGTATATAATGAATATCACACTCGCATAAAAGTAAAGTTCGCTACAAACCAGGTATGATAACTATAAATTTCGTTGAAATATAAAGTTTCTTTTCGCTTTAGGACTATGATTACATAAATACCCTAAACGAAATTTAAGTTTTCTTCTAAATTTGACCGATTAGGTATGTAAAGAGGTGGGATTTGCTGTTAGAATGATTCGTCGTTTTAGCTTGGACCCAGCAGTCTATCACTGTGATAATCACTTAAATAGGATACAAATAAGAATGAATTTTAATTTTATTTCAAGGCTTTTCGAAAGGGATGAAAAGACTTACAGTCGGTTTTCGATTAACCCTCGATATTTATCCAACCTTTTGATAAATTACCGCTACGGTAACTTAGTTTGTAAACCACGCACGGTAGACAACTTGAAAGGAGGTATGACCATTGAGAATTAATTAATATAAAGTTACAGTTTGCAGTTAAATATATGCGTAATATTTTACAGTATCCTTGTTCACGGGTCTGTATATTATAAGTGTGTTTTTTTTTACTAAACAATACTGCCTGCGTTACCTTTCATTCAGCAAGTACTACACGTGGGAAAAGCCGCGGATGGATAGTCAGTTAATAAAACAACAAACAAACCACTGTACTTCACTGCCCCAGCAAACAGCCGAAATGTAGCTTGAATCTGGTGTAGCGTTAATATACACGTGAAGAGGACTCGCGAAATTTCCTGGTTTATAAATATTGTATTCCTAAGCAATACTATTTATTTTAACAGCCAGCAGAATTTCTATCTCGTAACCATTCTGTGATCGTACAGCAATACACTCTACTGAATGAGCAACCAGGCAATAGCGACGGGAATCTCAAATATAAGTTTCTCGTGTGTGACACTGTTGTCGACACGCGAAAATTGTTTTTTTTTTTTTTTTTTTTTTTTTTTTTAACTGTTCGGAGTGTATTGCGTTAATTTTATTTATACGTTGCCTAACGTCACGCACATAGGTTTCGCAAACCTCTAATATTCTACGGGAAAGTATATACCGAGCGGTTAAACGAATGTCAGTCAATTTAAGCGACACTTTGCGCACTGAAGTGCAGAAACACTGTCACTTCTATTGGTGAATTTCCTTTCTAAGCAAGTGTTATTTCTGAGTTACCTACAAGACCTTCCTGTGGTTAACCGAACTTTGCACTGGGTTTAAGAACCCCCTTTATCGATAATGTTACAGAATGTACGTAGAACATAATAGGTCGTAGGACCCAGTTGGTCGTAGGACCCAGTAGGTCGAAGGGCCTGGTATGTCGTGGGGTCCAGTAGGTTGCAGGGTCCAGTAGACCGTAAGGTCCACTAGGTCTACGGCCCAGTAAGTCATAGTTCCTATTAGGTCGTATGGCCAAAGTAGATCGTAGGACCCAGTAGGTTGTAGGACCAGTAAGTCTTACGGCCCTGTAGATAGTGATTGCTAGTAGGTAGTAATGCCCAGTAGGTCGTAATTCCCAGTATATCTTAAGGCCCAGTAGGTCGTAGGGCCCAGCATGTAATTCAGCTCAATAAGTCGTGGGACCCAGTAGGTCGTACGGTCCAGTAAGTCTATGTTCCAGTAGGTCGTAGGATCGAGTAGATCGACATAGGGCCCAGCACATTGTATGCCCAATAGATAGTAGTGCCCAGGAGATCGTAGAATTTAGTAGGTCGTAATGCCTAGTAGATCGTAGGGCAAAGTAAATCGTGAGGTTAAGTAGGTTGTAGGGTTAAGTTCGTTGTAGGGTCCAGTACATCGTAGGGTCCAATTAGTCGAAATATCCAGTAGGTCGTAGGGCGCAGTATATCGTAGGATACTGTATATTTTGAGGCATAGTAAGTAGTAGAACCTAGTATATCATTGGGCCCATAAGGTTGCAGGTCCAGTTGGAATTAGTGCCATTAAGTAGGTCATAAGGCCTAGTAGGTCTAGGGTTTTGTAGGTCGTAAGTCTAGTAAGTCGTAGGGCCCAGGTGGTCATAGGGATCAAAACGTCTTAGGGATCAATAGGTCACAGAGACCAGTAGGTCGTAGAGACCAGTAGGTCATAGTGCCCAGTAGGTCGTACCAGCAGGTTGTAGGACATAGTAGGTCGGTGGATCTAGTAGGTCGTGGACCTTTCAGTTTAATTTGTCGACTTTGAGGTAATTATAGACGGAACCATTGTCTCAGAGAATCAATAAGAGGGAGTGAAGCGGCCATTGAATATTTAGGAACCAATCCAGCATTCGCCAGGAGTAACTATGGAAAAGAATGAAGTGATATTAGGTTGGGCGAACTGGGAACAGAGCAGCCCTGGTTGTCCCGAATGTAATATATTAAAGATAATTATGTACAGTTGTAGGTGGAAACTAAGTATTTCATGATATACTTTGGGAATGAGCAGAAATAATCAAAGTAAAAAACATCAGTGATCGGCAGAAATGTATTCATATTAATTCGAAATATTTCACATTACTTGACTTTGAAGTAAAGTATTAGACCAGTAAAAATGTGAGATAAATGGGATTTGGTTATCTTAAACCCGTTAGCCACTGAATATCTGGATTCGGCCACCCTCGAAAAAAAAAATCTTCAACCCGATCAAGACGCTATATCGTACGCCGTAGCCGACAGCTTAAACTCAGTCTTCGGGGACAAGAAAAGATGGGAGTTCTTAAATCATAAATGAACATTCGTACAGCTCTGTATAAAACTAACCTCGAAACAGACAATCGTTTCCATCAGCATGAATACGGTAACACGAAAATGTTTTTCTTGTAAAATTATATATTTTATTCTAATTATAGTCATGTGAACTTAAATCGCGAACCCCTAAGCTATGAGCGGGAAATAATGTCCTGACTATATTAAAGCTCGTTATCTGCAACTGTATTCAACAGTTGGTTTAAAAAAATGGCAAACCCTATTCCATTTTGAAACCTTCGAGGAACCAAACACTATTTTCGTTACGTTTCAAACCTACAAAAAGAAAGTACTTTTCATGACAACGTTGTGCGCTAGTTTACCACTTGATTCCCAACGACGCTGCCCGAACCTCTTCTCTTTTCACTTCGACTAACCCTGAAAGTACCGATTTTAAGAGATCTCCATATCTTGTATTCTTTTCAATTCTGACTCATACAGGAAAAATCCGGGTACATGCACATTTTAAATCATATAACTATCATTCATTAACGTCTGACAATTTGGCCAAGAAAATCCACGCCGGTATTTTAAATTAAGGTATGAACTGCTTTAGAGAGGAGAGTTACTTTAAATTATTTATTGCAAATTTGCTTCATGAACAGCAAATACTCATAAATCAGTGTGCTATTTTAATTTTTTCGTCAATATGTTTTTAGTTGAAAAGTAATATCCGAAATAAATAATAAACATGTGTTTCATCTTGAAACTAAATTCAATTCAATGCTTTGCAGTTCCGCAAATCTGACAAGTCAACCTACGTGATGCAGATTATAACGATTCAGCAAAAGTTGAATAAGGATGCTGGTATAGTCCAATGAATGAACTGGGTGTTAACTAATCCTCCATATACGTATGTTATGCCGTATTTCTTGCATTAAGCCAAGGACTGGAAATTCACCAACATACGTGACGAACTAATGAATAGAATTCATGCTAATTTCTGTGGCATTGGAGTCTTATGAAAAGAACACATACCAATTATTTAACTGTAGTTATGTTTACGAGCACATTGACGAAGTCTATTCCATTGTATACGTATGTTGTAAGTTTGATTGAGCTGACAGTATTGGAGTTTTATTTTAATGTTTTGGCTGAGGTTACGTTTTATGTATTAAACTGAGGGCGTAAATTACTAAATAAAGCAATATCTTCATAATTTTTGTTGCATTATGTGTACCAGTGTTAACTCAACAATATGTTTGTATAATTGTAAACATACGCCATTTCCGAACTATATTGTCTCAGAAAATATGGTTTATCCGCGATTTTACACAAAACAGAATACGTTTTGACAATTGGCAATACAAGTTAAAGCTGAGAACTGTGTGACTGTAGCCTTAAAGATAAAAATACTATTTGTATTTCCATTTCAGAAAACTTTGTTAGCTGTGCCTTGTAAAACGGTTTTGTATTTTTACAAAAAAAATATTTGGAAAGTCTGGTATCAAAATAACTCTGTGTAGAATACAAGTGTTTTCTCCTTGTAGTTTCACAAGAAAGTCCTGTGTAGTTCAGGAAGTTTTTTTTATTTAAAACAAGATTATGTCAGGAATTTCTTTGTAAAATATGAAAGTTTCGGCGTTCGGCAGGCCAGGGATCTTCTTTAAGAAGTGCGGATGTGCCAGGAGCAGGTCTTTGCCGGTTACGAGCAGGATGTTGGAAGAGAAGGGGGATGCTGTGGAAGGACACGTACTTTAGAAGGAACTACGGTACGTGCTCTAGGAACTTTCGGCTCGCCTCTCGGGGAAAGTTACAGCACTACGTTCACCCGACACTGTAGGACGTCATGCGAAACACGCCTTGTAAACTTGCCTGCTCTGGCAACTTGCCGGAAACGCCAAGTTTCACAGCATGGACTATTCCTTTAACGTGACGTGATCAGGTGTGTCTGCTCAGAGATTAAAAATGTCCTGGAGAATGCGCGTCTTCCTAGAGGAGATGTGTTCCCCGTGAATTGTAAACGAAACATCGAGCACACTTAAAGTTATCACGAGATGAATTTTAAAACTTGGAGGCTATTCCTAGCTAGTTGAAGACTGAGGACTTTTGAAATTAACTCTTTGGGCTTTTTGTGTACCCGCGTTCCAATCAGTCGTTCCAATTCAACATGGTTTTGTTTTTAAGTGAGATATTTGAAGTATATTGCATTGGGCTTTTGAAAGGCTGTGTGGGAGTTGACGACATACGCCATTGTTTGTTTTGCTGGTAATAAAACCCTGTGCTGCGACGATCACGTAAAAAACGGATGTATAGAAATAACAGGGCAGTTGAATTTATTACAACAACTGATGCAAATCATACCACAAAACACGCGATAAATTTGGTCAAATTAAACACGCAAAACACATGTTAGTATTACAAACAAAACACAAGCAATACCGTATGTCCACAACCTCGCACAAGCTTGTTATTAATTGTAGCTTTGAAACATACTGTCGTATGCTGTACATACGTGCTACGTAAATTTCGGCACAGATCATTTCCAAAGAATGGTTGCAATGAAGTCCAGAAATTATAAAACTTTCAACGGAATACACTAACCGCATTGGGTTTTAAGGTCATGCTCTCTAGTATTTAATTTTTAGCGATATTATTGTTTTACGCCTAAACGTGAGCAAATATCAAAAATCTGCCTCGTAGTTTTGTCTAAAATCGTCTTCTCCATCTTGACTGATTTTTCAAAGTAGTAAATAGTATGGTTTTAGCTTATTATGTAATCAACGAAATTATGGTAAGTTGATTTTTTAGTCGAAACCACGGTCGTAGAAGAACAGGTCTGGACACTCGCCTATCTACAAATGTATTTAGCTTGACCCCCTTGTTGTTTGGCTGCAGTTCGTCAAGTTACCGAGAATGTTGAACTTTTTGGCGCCGTAATCCGGGCGGTCGGACTCAAACTCCGCCCACTTTTTTTCTATTGTTAAAATTATAAAGTAAATAAAGATTGCTGGCGCCACGATTTAAAATGGTGAGCGAAGGAACTATTTCATAAATTGAAAAAAATAATACGTTGTGATAAATTGTTTATCTTAGTGGGAGGGAAGTGGGCGGAGTTTGGGCCCGACCGCCCGGATTACAACGCTAAAAATGTATAGCATTATCGGTAACTTAATGAACTGCAGCCAAACAACAAGGGGGTCAAGTTTCCCGGCGAGTGTCCAGACCTGTTCTTCTATGACCGTGGTCGAAACCGTAAAATTTCGTGTTTTGAAAAAAAAATTGCTATCACGGCAAAAGCAATTTTTAACAAAACTGCCAGACAGATTCGTGATATCTGCTGTCGTTTAAGCTTAAAAAGATAATTAGCGCAAAACACTAGTAACTAAAGAGCATGGTCATAACCTGACTTGATATAGCACGTGTCATACATATACTTATTGTGCAATATGTCCTCTATTTCGGACACTTAAAAGAGTAGGTGGTAGATAAATAAACGCTGAAAACATCAATTGATTTCTGCGCTTTTTTCGAAGACGTTACATATAAAATACTCAATGACAATCCTAGGTAATAGTATTCGCCAACTTTATGAGTAAATATTTATCCAGAATTGACCCCTTGCTTGAAATTATAAATACGTTGAAATGAAATATTGTTAACAATGAAGAAATATGAAGATACCAAGAATAATTTTTCTTCTAAACACTGTTGTTTAGAAATGGGAAGCAAGCAAAGTTCTGGGAAGCAGCAGGCGACCGAAAACATAGGTCCACGTCACAAGGCCATCACTGGTCAAATAAAGGCTTAAGCCAGCATGGTACTAGGTGGTTAAGTGTAGTGTATTGGTAACGGTACTTGACTACTATTTTTAAGGGTCCGGATTCAAAACCTATGTACGTCGTGTATTTAAAAAAAAAAAAAACTCTTAGATAGTTTTACAAGCGTCTGATACAAAAATGTTTTATTAATTTTTTAAAACCATCTATTTTCCATTTTCGCAACCATACTAATACGATGTCTGAAACGGCATATTTGCTCGAAATAAACAGCGATTTAAACTGAATGCGAATCGCGAAAGTGATTTTTTATGTGATCTAGTAGGATAGTGTATCTACATTAAAATAATAGGTCATATAAGGTTAAGCTTGCATTTAGGCAAAGTGTATTTATTTTGTGCGTGTTCAATCACTCGTTATTTCACATATTAACCTACGTAATGAATACGTCATAAGTGATAAATAGTACTGCTGAAGACTTACGTTACACTGTTATAAAACATAAGTAACATTTTTTTTTGCGGTACGCTAAACCAAAACCACACAACAGCTCGAGCAGAAGTATTCTTTGCTGTATAAATTTATGTATTGCATAGGAACCTACATCCGAAATGAAATATAAAATACTATTGATTATACAAGATATTAAATTTGGATAAAGAATCAACGGTTCCATTCGAAATCTGAGAAACAATATTATACTAACACGAAAAATTATTGAACTCACTTAAGTTTTCCTATATCAGCCCGGAGAGTAACCGTTATACCATCGTGGCTGACACTTGGTGTGGTTCTATAGTAAAGTAAATATATGGGTATTAAATACTTAAATAAAGTAATAGTTTGCGCCAGTAAACAGGTTTATTTAATGTATTATTGCATATTACAGTGCCCGGATATTGCTCTGATATTGTGTGATATAACAGTGTGCGTAACACTAAACTTTTATAAAACTTCCAACTCGAATACATTTGAATTATAACATTTGTTACATTTTATGAATAACTACATACGTATAACTAACGAATCACCGTAACAAAATTAAAAATAATTTTTTTATTTACCAAGTGTAGTCTGGCATTCCGCCGGAGCGCGACAGCAGTCAGCTAGCTTGCCAAGGCTCCGTGTGTACTATGGCTTCTGTCGTCACTGCACGTTTCCATGGGCGTTTTAAAAACACGAAATTTAAGTAGCTGTACTTACCTCAAATCGACTTCAAATTCAAAAATTTCAACACACATCGATTTATTTTTATATGCACGTAGTGTGGATGTTCTCATTGAAATTAACTTAAGCGGTTCATTACTAATTCGGTACGCGTGATCTCTTGCACCGCAGTTAAATACACGAGGTTCCGGCGTCAGAGATTGTGCCTCAGAAGTTCGTTATACTTGAAACAATTTTGTTTAAAACGTTGGCTAAAACTATTGTCTAGGATTGCTATCGTTTAATTTTCGCAAATAGGCTTCAAGAAACCTACAATTATGGATTAATGCTTTTAGCGTTGAATTATGTACCACGACCTCTTAAGTGAAAGAATAAACAAAACAAATTTCTTATATACGAGCTGTGTCTGAAAAGTAGACATAATGACGTGTCTTCATTAAAACAATTTATAGTTGTCAAACCATCGACAGCAAATAAGCCAAACTTGGAGTCATGCCGGAATCACGATAGTGCGACAGAAGCGACACGACCACCACGACACGAAAAACAAACGATATCCACCAATCAGCGACGAGGACAACACAAATGAACACAGCCTGCTATCTTCGTCTGTGCTGTTTTCGTTGTGCTGTCTCGCCGACAATCTGTAGTAAGTATATGAACAGTACAACGATGATGGACAAAAAACGACGAGGACAACACAAGTGTTCATTTGTGTTGTCCTCGTCGTTTTTTGTCCATCATCGTTGTACTGTTCATATACTTTGTTCTGTCTGTTTTTTGTTAGTCTCTATTATCTTGTACTGACTATATTCCTATTCTGGAATTATTTGTGTGTATGTGTTGACAAAGACCATATCTGGTCTTATTTAATTAATTTTTCGTAATTTTGTTGCATTTTTTATTTTCTTTGTATTTTTATGTTTTTGTGGGTTTATCTGCGACTTGGCAACATTCGCAAGCAATGGCGTATATCCATGAATACTCATCTTGTCATACATCCCCATTGCAAAAATCTTTCAAAGATTATAATTCACATTTTAAGCTAAGCCAAACACAAAACAAGACAAATCTTCCACCAAATTACTACTATCGCTCGGCGAAAAAAAAAAAAAAAAAAAAAAAAAAAAAGGAGTCACATTTTATTCCTTCATAGACCGTGGACTGAGGGTCATCACAAGTGTTGCCAACGTGCCAACTAAATCCTCGAACTTATGTAGGTAGAAGTTAATATGGTGATCCCTGCCCTGCTCGACAGCCAACTGTATTGCTAAAAAAATTCAAATTTAGAATATTTCCTCCGGCCTAAATTAACTGCGAATCTTTCAACTTCAGATATTCATTTATTTTCACTGGGTGTTATTCAAGTACTCGGATTTTCGAACCCAGGTGAGTTTTTGACTAAAGTTTGATATCGGCCTTAGGTTTTTTTCATGCTCGTAATTTCAGAAACGTTTTAAAAGCCACGCCTGTATGTACTGATTTGCGCTCACATTAAGATTCAGGTGTAATAATAATATAGCTATAACTTTAATGTCTGATTTTTTATCTTAGGTCGTTGTGTCTCACTATTTAATGAGTGTTTTTATTGTCGGAAATAGTAAGACAATAGCAAATAGGTACGTGTTAATGTAGCTTAGATGATTTTTTAAGTCGCGCAAATGCAAGTTTTTCAGACTTTCATATGTTCTTTTCGCTTGAGAAACAAAAAATACGAACATTTTTTTTAAGTGTGCCTAATACTCTGTAAGTACGTTTTCATGTAAACACGTATTATAAACAAATGTATATACTTTATAGCCTCGTGCTAAAATTTCGTAAGAATGCCACGACTCAGCTTTAACGAAATAAAATTAATTTTGAAAAAGTAAGTTAGTTTGACTAGAATATCTTTAAAATTTTAAGTGTTACTCTTCTGAACTGTTAATAACGTTTATTAATAAGAACATATATCGTATTATAATAAAAAAATAAAATCAACGTGCTTACCACACAGACTGTTAAAACGTAAATATATACCATTCCTCGTTTGATGTGCTCAAGTGAGTATTAATATACGTTAAACTGACACGCTTTAAGTTGTTCATCACGGTATTTTCCCCTCTTCATAGGGAGGCAGAAAAATATGTTAATACATAATTTGTGAGTGTTGAAATATTTAAAATTAACAATTATAAGTATAATACCTGCGAAAGCACCTATTTGATCATTTGTTTTTCTAAACGCATTAAATTAGCCGAAATGCCAGATATTCTGTTGAACTACCCACACAGCAACCGGTCGCTAGAAAAATGCAGCCCAATTAAATATTTTCCAGGAAAACCCACTGAGAAATCAACTTTAAAATAAGAATTTTCTTATATATGATGTTATTTTGTGTTGTAGTATGTTTATTTTTCCAGTAGACTACAGGTGTAATAATACTCGCATTGCACGACTTAGATCATATCAGCTACATCAACATGTGCCATATTCGCAATTGCTTTGCTTATTCCGACAATAACATACACTAATAAAAATATGACACTGGGTTACGACAAAAAATCATACATTATACATTATAGTTACGTTATTATTACACCTTATTGTTAATATGAGCGCAAACCACATCTATGGCTTTTAAAACGTTTCTGAAATTTTGAGCACGAAAAAAACCTAAGACCGATCTCAAGTTTTGTACAAAAGCTAATCTGAATTCTAAAATCCTAGTACTCGAAGAACACCCAGAGAAAATAAATGGAAATCCGAAGCTGAAATGTCCGCAGTTAATTTAGCCGGAGGAAATAATCGAAATTTGAAATTTTTAGCAACAAAGTTGACTGTCGAATAGTGCAGGAAATCTTCAGATCAACATATTCCTACATAAGATCGAGGTTATGCAGACTTTCATTTGCTCTTTTCGCTTCTACATAACGTATAAAAGTACGTAGATCTGATGTAAATGAAAATTTTGTATGGTTCTAAAATTATAACTTTTTCTACAATATTCAAATCTTTTGCTGTTAACAAAGCGTCAAGCTGATGCAGGGTTGCCATTATGTTTTGAATAGAAATAAAATTCTTATTTCATACTGAACGCGAGACAGTTAGATTTTTCAAAACATAAATAATACAAGATAGTTTCACTTATTTGTGCAACTGCATGCGTGTATTAAATGTGAATTTATATTTGGGAATCCTAGAGTTATACTTTATGGAATACAATAACCAAAATCACAAACACGAGGATTTTTTTCATCGTACGATGGTACAAAACCTTGGAATGAATTATCAAATGCTTTTACTGTCATTAATAAGTACATCTTACAGCTACTTCCAACATAATCACCACGCAGAATAAGTCACTTATACCGGGGTACTAACTTTCCAATAATATCCTCTGCAAAGAAAGTTGTCGCCTGCCTATTGAACCAAGTTGTCCCAGTGTCCCGCTGTACGTCATGGCTGTTGAAGCATTGAATGTCGCAACACTTTCCACCGGAAACTTGCAGGCTATTGTCGGGTTACAGCAGCACTGCGTTCACTTGTTATCGCTTCATGGGCATTCAATGAGGACACAAAACTGCATTCACAACCTCGTACGCTTACCACGACCAAAACGTTTAAACGAATACACCGTAAATTGTCGAATTTTTAACAATCGTGACAAAACATTTTAGGTATATGCGTAAGCTGCGTCCTTATGCAAAAATAATCTCGATAGCTCAACAGGTTTAAGAGATGCAGAGGACCAATTGTCACCACGTTTTATTTTTAAAATGCCCTTAGAAGTTGAAATTCGAACAATGCTGCAACATTTTTTTTGGGATATGCGTACTCTTAGTTCTGAAGTAAAAATAAATTCAGTATCTCGACGGCTTTAAGAGTCATCGAAGATTTATTGGAGTGAAGTGATTATGATCAGCACGTCACATCGAGGTCTTCAGCGCTGGTGAGGAGTGATACGATGTGTGTATGGAACAGCGCCGGATTGAATGGGCGGGGGAAACGGGAGATCCCCGAGAACGATTCCCACATGCGAAAATCCGGGGACCGGCCCCGCCGGGAATCGATCCCGAATCACCTTGGTGAGAGGCGAGAGGTCTGACCCCTCGGCCACCACGGCCCCAAGATTTGATGGAAACATTTTAAAAATTTTAATCCCATTATTTTTAGACAGGTATCTCACCACGTCTACCGCCTACAGAGGTTTCGCATATATTGTAACAACCTGATTTAATTGTTAATTTGTAGGAACCCGGGCGTGTGTTATGCGTGCATTAGGCTTGTAGCTGTGATTAACCTGTACTGACGTGTAGTACACTGCAGCGGTACGCCTAGACGTTTTACCGAGAGGTCGGCGTCTACCAGCGGTCGGATAAACGGGGCATGAGCGGAGGATCAACGACTGACGTTGATTGGTCAGTTGGATTGACATCAGCGGTGCCTGCTGCTGGTTGGCGTGTTGTTCGCGCCCCACTGATAGAGGTCATTTCCAGTGTCGATCGCCATCGAAATGGGACCGCGGTGGCCGAATGGTCATGTCATTCGCCTCCCACCAACGCGATTCGGGTTCGATTCCTGACGGTATCGGATGTTTGCTTGTGGGAACCGTAAAGGACCATACCGTTGATCAGTGGGTTTTCTCGGGGATCTCCCGTTTCCGCCGCCTCTTCGTTCCGGCGCTGTACCATACTCACCTCATGTCACCCCTGACCAGCGCTAAAGTCATCTACTGGCGCATGGACGGCGTTGCAGTGTGTCATGCGTATTCTGTTTTACGCGAAACCGCTTAACTTATTCGTATTTTGTTTATCAACGATATGAACACACACTTGAAAATTGCTTCTATGTTTTTAAAACATGCAGCACGCTTGTTACAAACATGATTTTCGGGCCTCTCAAAATTGCTAAAAACGGGTTTTTTTAGACTGCTGTAGCTCCGAGAATATTACCTGAATTCGTAAAGTGCAAAGCGAGAGGCATGCGTTGGTCTTTACTTTATACTATTCAAAAATAAAATGTTGTGGTCACCGCTTCTAGTCCCGCAAGGAAAAAGACTACAAGGAAAACCTTGAACGCCAGTTTGGAGCGCTGTGAATAGAGGCGATATGCTTCCCGTCTAGCGTGGTACTCTGGCTCTTATCACTCCACCGTTCCCACGCGTCAAAGGTGGAAATTTGGCACCGCGAAGGATTCTTAAGCGCTGACCAAAATCTCTCACTCGCCATCGAAGATACCCGATGGCCTACAAACAGATTCGCGCTTTTCATTGTGATTTGTTGCGACGTCTACGTTCATCGGTTGTCATTGCAGGAGTACCACTTTCGCTTGTGTTTTCTTCTGTTGCCGCCGCTGTGCTTCGGCGCCACATGCACTGTTCCACCTTCCTCAAGATTATTCTGGGAGCTCTGTGTTTGTTTGCGAAGACTGTAGGAGAGTGGGAGAGCGAGAATTACACGGGTGCCAGAGACTGTAGATTAGGAGAATTTATGTCCATTATTTGGAGACTGTTATGTACTACGCCCGATTAACGTAAAAGTTAAGGTGGTTCAGACCTGATAACAGATTAAAGGTGTTCATTACAGATGCTAGAGATGTCAGAGTTAGTTTTAAAATGTTAAATAGATGTATTATTATCTCTTTGCTTTTATTTTGGGCTAGTGAATTTATTTTATATACGTCTCTGAGATTTTTGTCGTGAGTCATAAGAACTAGTTAGGGATTTTTTCAGAAGTCAGTTAAGAATACGGCGTGTACTACCAGATTATTTGTTGTTGACAGTGTTATATACTTAACACATATCATCTATTTGTGTTTTGACTATTGCAAACGCGCCGTATTTAATGTACCTAGTCAATTGTAACTTTATCTCCAGTAAAATTGTATTATTCACATATATATTTATTTATTTATATTCAGAAAGAGAGAGAATAAGAGAGAGAGAGAGAAACCATCTATACATATTGTCATTGGAACTTGAGTCGTATACGTATTTTGTAATGAGGAATTGGGCTATATTTTCAAAAAGAAATATGGTCATATTGATCACAGTCCTTGTAATAAAGTGTGAACCTAAATTTGAGAGTAACTGTTAGCCCCCATTTCATTTTCAAAAACAGTTTTTTTCTGTCTTTTTACCTTGTTAACTTTGATTAGGTCTCAACCAAGGTCACAAATTAAAGAATTTTTAAAAAAAAATCCTGAAGCTACGCAATATGCATTTCCGTAAGCTTTTTTCTGATGCAAAAAACAACCTTGATATTGCGAATGGTTTAAACGCTATCGAGGATTCGTGAAAACATATTTCATCCCTTATCACCCACTTAATTTTTGAATTCCGAAAATGTTATTCTTTGTGGGCGCCTACGGCATCGTAAGGGAAAGCCAGTCTCAAATGTCATGCCACTAGGTCCAGCTGCTTAGACCTCGAACTCACTAGCAAACATCTGGGGCATACAGAAATACATATGTACGCTCCAAGGCCTCTAATCGTTCGCTTTATCGTGTGAGACTTTTACGTTCTTTCCTCCGAGTGCCAGCTATCCTGAGGACAACTTCGGAGGGAACAAGCTTCTGGATGGTTCAGTTAGTCTTTCGCCCCTATACCCAGCTCCGATGATCAATTTGCACGTCAGAATCGCTACGGACCTCCATCAGGGTTTCCCCTGACTTCGTCCTGGCCAGGCATAGTTCACCATCTTTATGGTCCCAACGTGTACGCTCTAGGTGCGCCTCGCCTCGCAATGAGACGCCCCGGGAATGTACACTGTTTGCTGACTGTATATTGGCCGTCTCCGCACACAGTCGGCAGACAAATGTATGCGAGTATTTGTATCCCGCTTGACACACACAGCTGTATCTTTGTGCGGACGCGTTACACAGTGTTTGCCGCGACTGACCTTGGCGATGGTTATGGGGTGGAATTATACCTGACAGGACGTGTTGAGAATTTCGTCGAATACTAATTGAGGACTTACACCAATTGTCTAGATTATGGTATTCGTCACTGAACGAATGTAAGGACATAACCAAAAAGTGCCATGTATTTACGGAATTAGGTAATACATATAAAATATATCTTGTAGAAATGGAGAAGAAAATACAATAGTTAAAAACCCAATTTCATCACCCAAGAAATCAACCTGGTTTGTGTACAAAACGCTACTCTTCCGTCTTCAAAGGAATCTATCTAAACAGGTAGAGGGGGTAGTAGGAGATAGTAGGCTGCTGAAATAATCACCAGAAGCTAAAAATCTGAGAGTGACTGCCAGTCTTACTTCGGGAGTAATTTCTCTACGGAACTTCGTGTGCGTTTTGTAAATACTGGGTCCTTCCATGTATAACAATTCTTCAAAACCTACAGCGGTCATGAGAAAAATATTCCTTAACCCACGTCCATCATTTACTGAAAAGTTCACGCAAAATGTTTCTTTTTTTGCCTGTCCGCCAATATTCTTAAATAACTCACGTGTCCAAACCAATATACGCTTACACTTTCATTTAACTGGATCGCTAAATACGCAGCGCAAATATCTACCCATGCACGCGATAGCGTCCTCCATCTTTCACGATCACATACACAATACTGTAAAACGGGGTGATTAGAAACACTGGGGTGAACATTAACACATTTTTAAAGCTGAATTTTAAGTATAAATTATGTTTTAAAATTAAATAATTTAGGTAGGCAAGTTAAAACAGTTTAAAAACAGTAGTTTTATTGTAATTATATTTTTTTAAAGCAAAAGATGTAAGCTAGGAATTTATTTCTTGTTTTGTTTCTCTTCACCCCAGTGCTTCCAAACACCCCGTTTTACGGTACTTGAGGACGCGTTACAGGTATTCGCGACATATAGATTACTGCAGACGTCCGTCTGCATTTTGCAAAAACCTGTCGGCATACAGACGTGTGTATGCCGATAAATGTTAGATAGTGAGTACGAGGCCTTTAGGCTGTGCGTTGATGAATGAGAGAGTGGGGCACTTCATTTTACATATAAAGCGATAACTTTTAGAATGATATGCCAATCGCAATGTAAATCAATCCATGTGTACAAAACAATAGAAATATCATGTACTATATGGACATACGCCAAGACAATTTCGATAACGCAAAATAGTAATTTAATTGAGATACTATAACATTATAAGGTTACAATTATTTATATTACCAGGTTTTTTATAAAATATATAATTTCCTGCACTAATCGTTGTAAACGGAGTACGTGTGTGTGTGTATAAATAAATAAATAAATAAATATATTTATTTATTTATTTATTTATATATATATACATACATACTTAATGTCCAGAAACAAACTCATAATAATCACACTACACGAATCCTGGGCGAAATTGGAAACGAAAATGTCAGTAGCAAAATGTCGTACGATGACATTTTATGTGCGCAATGTATGGCAACACTGCACGGAGATAGTCCCCTCTTGCGCTCCACGACCAGGTATTATTTCGTGTAAGTTACGTCAAGTAAACGTGAATCGTGTTTGGACTGTTCGTGATTTTAACCTGGAGCCATAATGTGAAGGTCAGTACAGTATTATTAAGATAAGTAAACTATATGTGAAGCACAAGAAGAGACTAAGTACAGTGCTATTCTGCCACATTATGCAAATAAAATATCGTCGTGCAAGATTTTGCCACTAACATGTTCGTCTCCAAAATTTCCCAGGATTCTCGTGGCGTGCTTGTTATGCGTTTATTTCTGGGCATACTGTATGTGTTGTGTGTATATACGTTTATTTATTTATTTATTTATTTTATCGTTTTGTCAGTCGCCAACGTGTGCCTAGTCAGAAATCTGATCCAGTTCCCTCCTCTCCAGTATAAAAATACACACACTGGACTAACAATGCAGATAACAGCAATATACGACTTGCTACAGTATGGCGCAGATGGAGTTGGTCTGGAATATAAGGCTGAAGGCGGCCGTTGTGCGACAAGATCTCGAGAAGAGCTGATGTTGCCCCTTACAAAGACATCTCTCAGTAACAACCCCAGGAGATTGCTGCCAATCTCATCCTATCTCTTTACCTCCTCAGTCCTCGACGCTGCGTCCAATTTACCTGTTTCCCTGCCTCTTACAGTCTACATTTAGTTTTTTTTCTTGTGTTTTACTTTACCTTGTATCCATTAGCTTGCGGTTGTCTTTCCACATTACTTCTTCGTCCTTCTCCTCGATATATATGTTCTTTTACCGGGGTTTCCTCTTCTTCCTCTTCCCCTCCCTTTTTTCAGCCATTCAGTTACTTCATGGTTCAATCTTCTGTGACTGACAAGTAGGGTCCGAATTTTGTGACAGTAAATGATAAACCCCAGCATCATTGTCAACCTCTAACAAACCTATTGTACAGTACATACCCATATAAAACTCCTGGCCATATTTACTTTACATCACACACACACATATGGGTGTGTGTTTTGTCTTTTCAGAAACATTTAATTCTACCTTAGTCTTATCAATTTAAAAAGCATGTTATATTTTTTTAATGATTGGAAACGTATTTTTAACAAACAATTTACAGTTTCAACGTCACGGAAAAATACTTGAAAAAAAAAAATCATTGATGGCGAAAATTTCACCCTTTTTTTCTGTTTCAAAAAATTTAGTGTCCTTCTTTAACGGCAAACTTGCATTAAATTGTAGGTTACTAATCTGTTTATTTTTATGTATAGCTCCGCCTTTGCTGATTAATGTACAGCATGCAGTAGTCAATTTAGTTTGTCTTTTTTTTAGCTTGAAATTAATACAAATGTGTTGTTGAGTGACGTAATTTGGTTTGAAGCCACCTCAAACATCATTACGTCCATCAACGATTAAAGTGACATTATTACGTCCGTTGAACGCCTCGTCGTCTTTCTGCACAAACCCTGTGGTCTTAAAATCATGCAAAATGCATTCACGAGAATTTAATAAGATGCTTTTGTAAAGCATATGAGAGTAATAAATATAAAAGTTTTGGTACAGTCTTACAAAATTTTAAAGCTTTAGGCAATGGGAATTTCGGTACCTATAAATCATTCTGGACATAATCGGATAAGTCGATGTAAGTAGCCATACAACAAAATTGAAACTATAACTCACAAACATAAATATAACTCTCTTCATGTTCTGTTTGTACCGTGAGGTGGGATTCTCAACATGTGTGCACTAATGTAGGATTAATATACTAAAGCTTGTTGAATGCTATAGCATATAAAGTATACGTATTTTTGATTTCAATATATTTTCAAGAAGAACATTTTCCCAAAGAAAGAAACAAAATTTAAAAAAAAAATTAAAACAGGATTTGATAAAAACTTTTCAGGTATTCAAATTTAATATAATTTATTATATTAATACTGATAGTAATATTACAAAATAAGGTACAGAAATTTCATTTAATTTTCAAAAAAAAAAAAAAATTCAACATTTCTGGAACCAAACATTTTTGAAAATTCTAAATGGTAAAAACGGTGAAAACTGTACACTATACGTATTGAACTACAATATGTATGTTAACAAGAATAGTAAAGATACAAAATTACTAAAGCTTACAGATAACGAGCTCCTCGACGTCGCCACTTTACCGTAAGTGTCCTATAAATGCAATGTAACGGATATCAACTGGGTATCTTGCATAGTACCAGTTCTTCCAAATGTGACGTACAGAACTTACGAACGTTACATTCATCTTAATAGGGCTGTTCGGATGTATTCTAAACTATATATTTAAAAATATATGTATGTTTGTATGTATGCGATCCTATACTATTCTACTGATTGCAATTAAAATTTGGTGAGTTGTGTGAGCGTGCGCCCGCCAAGGTTTCCGACAGTAAAAAATTCATATTGGGGAAAAAAGGGAGGGGGGAAGAACGGTGTATCCTAAAAAATTTACTGAAAAAATTTTATTTTTCGAAATGTTTCTAAAACTGTCATTAATGACCCTTATACACATGTACCATATAGAATTTTCAAAAAATCAATGTTTTTTGCCTTAATTTAACCCTGTAAATATTATTGCCATTATTAATAGTTTGGTGCCTTGTATGAAATTTTAAGTGCTAGAAAGTTTACTTACAAAATGTTTTTCGATGTTCTTTTCTTTTTTTTAATTTAGCTGTTAAAATATACCGATAATTGACGTACAAAATGTTTACGTATTACTGAAAACCATTTGCAGTTCTTAGACTGAATTATATCGTAACTCAAAAGGCATTAAATTGAAAACGACGCGAATGAAGTCGTCGGCAATAGATAGTTATCTAGACGTAAAGAGTTGTCCCCTTTGCTATTGTGTCAGAACACACCAATTACGATATTAAACTTCGGTACGTGATACGTATTATTGAGTTTTCGTATTTAATGGTAAAGGGATATGCAGGATCTTAAACAAACTTATATTCGTTATTATTGTCTACCGATTCTGGATGGTGGAAATGCAGGAAAAAAGGGAAATGTAAGCAAGGAAGGAAATGCATGCGCGTACCATTCGTGAGTGAGAAAAAATATTTTGGTTCATGCCTAGCAGCGAGGTTTTCAGCGCTGGTAAGTGAGTTTGTATCACCGATCACCTCCAGAATTAAAAAAGGGGGAGATATTAGGAGATCCACGAGAAAACCCTCTGGCCTACTTCTCCAGATGTGAGGATTTTTTCCCCAAGACATTGGCATGCAATTTGACAACATCCTGTATTTTAATTGCCAGATATAAATGATCGAGAGGAACTGAGAAGTGAATGTTTTAAATAGCGAAATATACGCTCAGAATGGTATAAGTGGTCGTTGCAAGGAACGTGTGTATTGGCATGCGACACTAGACAACACACACATGTGTTGTCACGCGTCCCCCTCCCCTTTTTTTCCGACAGCCGCGTGGATTACAAACACAACCGCCACAGTCACGTTTAATCCGAGGCTGTTTGTCGATGCGCTTTGCACAGTCGGTATATTTGACGGCGTTAATCACGTGAGGCGATAAAACTGATGCCGTTACTCGTTTGCACTTTTAGTTGAGACGGTCAGGTGACCCCAATTTAGTGTACAATAAATAATGACAGATTGGTTTTGTACACTTTTTTGGCGATAAAATATGTTCTGTTCGAAGAGTTTCAAACCAACCATACTAAACTATTAGTATTCACATTAATAAATAACAAGCTGTCCTAAGTATGGATTTTACGCAAGCACGAGTATCAGACGCCTGTTAGTAAAACACACTTACAAACGTTGTAAGTTTTATATTTGAATATATTTTTTTTAAGAAAGTCTGGATACCACTTTGTTACTTGTAATGCAGGTGTCAAATTTCACGGGGTCTCCCTACCTCATCTTTGCGAAGTATAGTGCAGTTATGTCATACGAGCTTCTCCGATTCTACATTGGACTAAGTGATGGTTTACCTAGGTTTGTAAAAAATATTTTACCGGTGTTATTTACATATATTGTCCACGATTTAGCGTGGATTTCAATTAAATTAACCTTTGAGTTTTACAACAGTTCTATCGAAGCACTCCAAATTATGTTAAGTAATTCGTAAAAAATACGTGTTTATATTTTCAATATATATTCAGAAACCAATTTTTTTACTAAAAATTTTAAAATGATTAACTTTACGTTATTTCAAATGTCATAAGTAATAATGTTAAAACTGATTAATGATATTAAAAAGAGGTAAATTAAAATAATTCATTTTATTTAGCTTTCTTAAAAATTTCACTAAACATGTGTGTAGTCTTCTCGCAGACAACACGCTTCTGTGAGACATGCAGGGGTGTCCCTCTCGTTGTATGATGCAATATTAAATATAAAGACATGCTGTACATGCCTATATCTTACAAAATATTCTGCGCCATGATTTCCATACCTAAAAATTAATGCAAAAACATTTATTTTCCCATTTTCTACCAAGATAAAATAATCTGTAAGGATAAACGGATGATTTGAAATGGTTATACACACGTGTAAAGTTCTTTGACTGCTATTCCCAAGCTGATATCACTCACGTACGATGAGCAGTTTTCGAACTAACTTGTGTCGGCCAAAGCTCTGCACAATTCTCGGATTTCTTGGCAGGCTGAAACCTTAAGGACATCAATTTTCACTGTCATATTTTTATTTCTATATTTGCACCATATATTTTTTTCTTATTTAAGACGTACATTGTTACTAAAGTTTGCTCTTATGAATTTTTTTTACTTCTCTCATAGTTTTTGCGTAATGGCTCGTAAATGTTAATATTTTTTATGTTACGGTTTTAAGTACGACAGTTAATCCAACAGACATACCAAATTTTAAAAAGAATCACAGTTAATAACGATGTTGTAGACTGTAATGCCTTCTGTATAAAATGCAGAGACAATATTTTCATATTTAATTTTTTTTAATTTTAAAATCGGTGATTTCATATTTTAGCATTTTTATTTAAATTCATTTTTTTTTCATGTAAGAGAATTTGCAGCCTGCAACATCGTTATTCACTGTGATTTTTTTTTTTTCAGTTTTGTATGTCAATTGGTTTAAGTGTCATACTTAAAACAGTAACATGCAGATTTTAACATTTACGAGCCATTCCGCAAAAATCATGAGAGATAAAAGAAATTTCTTAAGAGAAAATAGTAAGTCACAATTTATGCCTTAAATAAGAAAATAATATCTTATGCAAACACAAAAATTAAAAATATATCGATGAAACTGCTATAAACCGTGTCCTTAAGCTCTGATGAACTCTTTTCACGATTCGCGTGAAAGAAAAAATTACATGATGAAGCAACGTAACTCAAAAATACCTGACCGACGAAGTGAGTCTTCGGTCGTATACTTTTGAGTATTTGAGAAAAGAGCCAAATTGAAATCTGGGTACGTCCTTTTGAACACTAAAACCCCATGTCATGCACTCTGAATATTGCTGATGATATATCACGCAAGTTCCCCTAAACAACCAGAGAAATTCGCGCTTGTAATTACACTGCGCGCCAATTCAGACAAGTACGCAATTACTGTTTCAAACTAGTGATAACTGTCTGAGTCGCTCTCTAAAACCACTTTCTTTGCCACTACTAAGTTAAATGTTTGTTTAAATATAGCCACTGCAAAGTAACTTTGCCGCAAAAAAAATTGTGTTCAAAAGTTACTGTAACGGTACTGTAAAAAAACTGTATTATTATATTTATTATTATTATTATTATTATTATTATTATTATTATTATTATTATTATTAAGATTGTTAATTTGTAATTTTCATGGTGAAGTTAGCTGTGGTATTTTAACGCAAGCTTTATGTTGAAAACACTGTTATATTTTTGTACATAGAAACTTATGTTATTTGCATAGAAAGGTTTTAAAGATAATATGTTACACAAAACATATGTTTTCCACATTTGCTTTGCTGTAAGGTAAGACTTCATTAGCGCAAGCGAAATAACTCTACGGGAAAGTTTACAATGCATTGGTTCATATTTAAACAAAAATATTTTGTGACAATGAAAGTGTTTTTAAGAATGCATTTACACTATATTTGCTACAGGGTGCAGAATTTTTCACCAAATGTAAGGAGGAACATGTTTTCCGCACGGTGTTGCAGGATATTATCTTACAATTTTGCGATAAAAATTTACCGTTTTTACATCTCCTTATTGTCAGTATTATCACCATACATACTTAAAATGGCTTTGTGATCATCTCCTGCAGTAATCAGTCGCGGAAATACTGTTGGCTGATCTGTTTGGCAGCGTAGATAATATTCCGGACAGTTCAAATCGATCTTGAGAAATGAATAAAATTTCCACGCGAATGTTCTCGTTTCTCCACTGAGATAATGGATTCCAAGTACTAGACGTAGCTAAGTTAGGTTTATTTACACTGAAGAAAATAGTATAGTTGCAGGTACCATACTTGTGTTAAAATAGGGACAACAAATCAGTTTGGTTCTTGGTACTACTCAGGACAATTCCCTCAACAGTCTGTTTTGTAGGAGAAACAAATTGCCTTGTTGCATTTGCACAATACATGGTAACTTCTACTAAACAGATTGTTGAAGGAACTGTCCAGAGTAGTACCGACAACCAAACTGTTTTGCTGTCCCTATTTTAACAGAAGTACGGTACCTGCATGTATACTCTTTTTACAGTGGTGGGCATAAGTGCGGATATAATAAGCAAGAAAAATATCTCCTGATTATATTGTCCGTTTCACTCTAAAGCGTTTCTTCTTTTACACATTGTACGTCAATGTGACAGGAGGAACAAATGAACAAATATATTTTAACTGAATTACTTAATTATACAAAACAGAGTGTCATTTAAATTGATGTATGTAATGTCATAAATAAATTTTGCGTGCAATAAGCAACTGATGTCTGTGAAACCAAATATAATCCGTACATAAAACTAGTAATATCTGTTATGTTTTGTCAAAGTGACCTTGAACTCGTTGGGGGCATGTGCCTAACAGTCTAATCAACCACGGATGAGACTGTATGGACTGTTCTGCCTGTTTATTTGGTGATAAGTTTGTCTGAATATGATTATAGTTGTTTTGACATCAGTCTCAGTATGGGGAGTTTTTATTCCGTTCGTGTAATTATTCGAATTCGAAGAGTAATTTTTAAAAGGAGAGTTCTCTGTTTGGCGACAACCCCTTCACGATCTACTAATTTTTCTTACTTCCCGAAAACCAATCAGATGTGCTGTGTTAACATTTTAAACAGAAAAATGTAATACCCTATCTGAGAGCAGTTTCAGATTCCAGCGTTTTAGGTCGCTGAAGAAGAGGTTTAACTAGTTTTATTTCTCTTGCAAAATATTTAAATTTATGTTTACAAAAATTGCTGAATTTTTTATTACTATCTTAATAATCCAACAAATTTATAATATTTGTGCAGGATGTTCGTATTAAAGTTCAAATAGCGTACACTGAAATATCACGCTTACCGGCTACTTCAAGAATTGGTGTGTTGTAAATTAAATAAGGCTCAATTTATAAGAAGTGGAAGTATATGTCGTTAAAAATGTCCACATTTTCGGCACCTACCATCTAACACACTTTGTTTTGAGTTACATTTTGGCTGTATGTAAGCCAGAATATAGCATTTCAGTTATACATGTTTCGCTCGAAGAGGTGGCCACGCAAAGTCTTTGCAATCTCAAATACACCGAGAAAATTTCTTTAACATAAATCTTAAAGTTAAGTTGCTGCGAACTGAAATCTTTTTTACAGGAATAAATAATTTTGAATATTCTTGCTTTATTATATTTCCACAGCTTCTAAAATCGCCATTTGGTGTTCCTGTTTTGCTTTCGTAATAAATATATTTCTTGTTCACGCATATACAGAAAATTCTTTATAAATCGGGGATAGGTAATTTTTACTGAAGAGAATTATTGCGTTATAAATATGCAAACAGCAGTGAAACTATTCAAGTATTTTCGAAATCTTAGATTATTAACTATAAAATATGTTTACGTAATCATAACATTGTGCATAAGTAAACGTGAAATCTCGAAAATTTGTAGTTAAAAAAAATTATTTATTTCAGAACTTTTCATTTAAAACTCGAAATATATAAGTGAAAATAATTAAAATATTCATTTATAACTAAACCTCACATGTCTTTCTTGATACTGAATCTGCAAGCTGCGCCTTTCTAACGTATTTTCCTTTCCCCGGAGTACGTATTTTCATTCGTAGACGTTTTGTAGTGTAGCGTCCAATATATTGATTTGTAAGGCATATTTCAAAGAAAAAAATAGCATCCAATTGTTTTCATATTTTACGGAATATGTAAATTTTGCTGTGTTATTTTATACTTCTCGAGCCTTTTGTAAAGACCTGTAATAATGTACGCTTGACGTGTGTAAGGTTGTCCTGAACAACTGACTATATTTAACGAAAACAGAGAGCTGGTTACTTCTTCTGCGTAAAATACAGGATTCAAGGTGTTCGTGAAAGTATGTTACAAACTTTTCGACACGATTTATTGCAAAAAAATTAGGTAAAACTACATAGTGCAAGTTTCTGGTTGGTGCGAATGTTAAGGGAGAAATTGACGATTGAAAATTATCATTGGAAATCAACATTTTCTAAAATAACCGAAAGTAAGGATTCAGGGTGCGATTTAATAATAAGACGTTCTGCACCTATGAAAATTGATTTCGAATATATTTCACCTTCATTAGATAATGAAGTTCCTCAAACATTTTTAGTATTGTGTGTTGCCTACATTTTCTACGTCCACTTTCTCAAAGAGGTTTGCTTGAAAGTGTTGCGACAAGGGAAACTTTTTCTTCGCGGGGGCGACCTGCTGCAAACTGTGTCATTTAATACCCAAAATCTGCTATGGTAAAGAATTATACGTCAAAATGGTTTGAGCAACGCCAATTTCTATTGAACGTAAAAGGTACTCAGAACCATTGTTTTACAGATTGCAAGTATTATTATTATTACTATCATTATTATTAAAGATAGCGTAAAGATCTTGGAATTTTATTAGATAGTAAACTCTATTTTCGTTCTAATGTTGACAATTTAATCTCCAATGCCCTTCGTACTTTAGGGTTAGTAAAATCCCTGGCCAATACTGCTTCTTCTCCTGATTCCTTAATCAGCCTTTATTATGCTTTGATTAGGTCCAAGTTAGAACACTGCTCTGTTATTTGGAATAGTATTGCCATCACGGACTCGAATCGTATTGAGTCAGTCCAATATGAATTATTTAAAGCTATTTACGTGAGATTTTCTCAACCGCTAATACCTTTTAACTATGCGGATATTCTTACTGATTTTAAGACCACCACTTTACATGCTCGTAGTATAGTTAGTGATGCTCTATTTTTATCAACTCTTTACTCTATTACTATGATTGTCAAATTATTTTTAAAAGTGCCTAACCGTATTAGTGGAAACTATTTTTTGCATTATCTAACAAGAGAAACTTAGTTATCAGATGTATACTCCATTTTAATGATAATTGTAAATTTGATCCTTTTCAGGATAGAAAAATTGTATTGTGTGACTTTAAAAAAAGGTTAATTTGGTATGTCTCATTTCTGTCTGTTTTCTCTTTTAAATGTCTTGTTGCATGATGTCCTGTCAGTGTGTTGTACCTGTCTAGTCCATCGTTTTCGTACGTCCGTAGTTATGTGTATGTCCTTTGTTAAATGTATATTCATTGTTTCTTTATTTGTTTCTGTTTTTGTTTAGTGTCGTCCTATTGTTGGTTGCATGACTGTTGGAGGCACTTTAATCCTAATAAATAAATAAAAATTATTATTAAATCGCATCCGGCTATTCATTATTTATTTCTCTTCATTTTTTATTATTTTAACAAATGTTGGTTTTCAATGTGAAATTTCATTCGCGAATTTCTCACTTAAGATTACGCCAACCAAGCACTTGCATTAACATTTTTTTACAAGGAATAATTTCATAAAGCTTGTAACATACTTTCGTAAACATCCAGTATAAACTTTCACATTTCCCTACAGCTGCATATAAAGCAAACAACACGAGCGAAGACTGAACACAGTGACAAGCTAATTTGCACTACTGAACATGCGAATTAACATATAACATGAAAACTGTGTGTGCTGTAATTTGCGTACCACATCAAAGACGTGTCACACGATCGTTGCTACATTCGCTATGTCAGCTCAAGCCAACTGTGTACTACTCGTGTAACACGGCCTGAACTTTCACCTCGAATGTGGAAGTAAGCTGACAACATATATTCACAGTACATTGCGCAACTTAATTCTACGTTGACCCGACAGCCTACAAATTGACACACTTGAACCAAACAAAAAAAAAGAACAATATTACAATATTAAAAAAGCACTGCAGAGGAGTGATGATACAGTCAGACATTTAAAAATAATTGTAATGTGTAAAAAGAGAAAACAAACGGCTGAGTGATTTTATTAACCGACAAATTACACATTTTGAAAAATTTTATAAAAATATATTACTTCCATTGTCCAAAATGTATTTTTTTTTAGCTAAATATGGTTAGCGAAATAAATTACTATATACAACAAACTGATAATATAGTTTTAAATTCTTTTTTGTTAAAACGTTAAAATGTTATCAAAGAATAGTTAAGGGTGCTGAAAAATAAATCCATGAATTAACTGTTAATTTATATTCAGCGGAACTCCGTCATTTTTCATGATATCGTGTTCATACGAAAACCATTTTCTGCTTTGGATGAGGAGAATATTTTTATAAGAAAAGAATGTTTCGAAATGTTTTTGTGCATGTATTCTTGAGTGTATTATTAGTGAAAATGATATTATATTATATTACTGTATAACTTATTAATGTTTTATGTTAAATCACACACATCTTCGTGTCTTTTCGTATTTTATATTCAGCTCATACATTGCCCTTTCAGACCTGAATTAATTTTCTACTTTCCGGACAAAATAGCGGAAAAATATTTCAAGTTCGTACAGAGCCCAACAGATGGCTCCACATGCAAAACCACAAAATTGGCATACAAAACTGTACCCTAACTTTTTTTATTGAAGTTAGTACAATTTTAATATTTAAATAACCTTGAAATTTTCATGGTTACATTTGTGTACTCCGAGTTTGACAGAATTTCACAATATAGAAGTTTCGTGAAATTTTCGTTAGTTGTTCGCCTTTTGTTTTAGTATAAACTCTATGAAGGCAAACTGTGTTAGTAGCTATTATTTCAATTAAAAATTACACTAAAAATAAAACAGTGTGTTTAGAAACAATTTAGTCTGTAAAAACTATATTCTGTCACTATTTTCTAATATGTTTTTGAAAAATGTATGAAAATTATTTTGATATTGGTGCACTATATTTATATCACATGAACATTTAGTGCGCCGTACACGCGCATCGGATACCTCACACCTCTACACGGTAAAAAAAATCGTACTTTTACAAGCATAAGCTCGTAAACTAATATCAAAACATTTATCAGTCAGTCCAGGCATTATAGCAAGAATGTCGCTGGTCTTAAAAGTGGTTTTGATTTTCCAAATACCTGAGGTGACTAGAGGGATACATATTTATGAGCAGATTGTTTGATTTGAAGCAAAATAACATTCGAAGGCCTTCACACATTTTACAAAATATTTTGCACTGATAACAAAAAAATCCGTGGAAACTGGTAGCCATTTTTTTTTGTCATTTCATACAATTGTTATAAATTTTACAAGAATTTAGTGGTAAATATACCAAAAATATTTGGGAGCATACAAAAATATTTCTAAGTTACAAAAATGTTACTCCTAATTTTTTTCCTGTCAAGTTTACAATATTTTTGTGAACAAACAATAAATTTTATTGAAAACTAGTTTCCAAAGAATTTTTTTTTGTAAAAGGACAAAACAGTTTTTACTGTGTATGCATAAGGAACTTAACTGGAGCGTTATTTTCTTGTCAGTTCGCAACTGTGAAGCTTTCAAGCAGCTATGATCTCGAATTATTGTCCAACACAATTAATAAAGATGTTTTGTACATATTTATGATACTTTAAATATTCTGTTCTAGAGTTAAATTTCAGAACACATAATACTTAGTTGTAACGAATCTTCTCTGTAAGCATTTAATAATAAGGAATTCAAACAATAAAACTATGCGCAATTCTATCAAATAATTTTAAAAGTTATTGACTAGTACGGTTGCTTGTGAGTGTATGCTGTGAGGGCAAACATATAATAATTTGCCCCCTAACGAATTACAAATGCAGTAAGCGATAAACATCAAACGCGTCCTGAGTGTCAATAGATAATGCCAGGCTTTTCTAATTACTGAACGTATCTGAATCTGTTACCTTTTCTAATGTGTATTCCCGTTATTTGAGGTATCACATTATATCTCTGAATTCAATTACCAGATGTGAATCAAATTTCGTGCACATTTAGTAGATAGTGAAAATGCTGATTGTTTTAAGTAGACATCTCTGGTCTTCAGCGTTATCAAATTTCTGTGATACAGTTGTTGCTATGAATTATCTCTACGCAAATCAAATTCACGACTGATTGCCTGAAAGTATAATCTAAAGCTGCTATCTCCATAAAATCTTAACTGAAACAAAATTTGATTATAAAATATGTTTGTAGTCCGTATTTCAAGCACTATCTACATATAAAAGTGTAATTATTTTGCATGTTTCTAAAAAAAACCTTGTATGATTAGCTTTACGACCTTGTAAACAAAAACTACAATATTAGCTGCAATGATTTTGCAGCTTATTTTGAACGCAAATGGAAAATAATGGGGTATGTTTGAAGGGGTGGTCACACAGGCTGTATTGCCACTGTTTAATATTTCTCTTCCACCAATTAACTGTACATGTCGCTATAAAACGGGACATAAGGAGAAATAAATACTACAACCATTAGAATAGGGTTCATGAAAATTTACCATAGCCGCACAAGACAAGAAATCACAGCAACATAAAATATACAATTAAATCTGTCGGTGCTTTTACGGCCATAAAATCTATTACACCAGAAATAACCGCATAATTAGTACACCTTGCGAATCTTTTGCTCAAATGGTAGCGAAAATGTCAGTGACATTTTGCATGCATATTGTAGCAACATAGCACCGTAGTTAGTCCCCTCTTGTGGTCCACAGATATCTTACTTATCTTCCTAGTGCCGTCCTGGCCTGTGTAAGAACATGTTAAAATCCCGAGCAGTTCAAACATGATTCTATGTTTACTTGATGTAACATACATAAAATAATACCAGACGTGATCGCGTGGCGGGATGTTCTCCGTGCAGTGTTGCCACATTGCCATCGTACAATATTTTGCCACTTACATTTTCGTCGTAAATTTATCCCATGATTCGCGTGATGTTCTTATGCAGGTGTTCCTGGACACCGTTTTGCCTGCACATATGTATGAAAGTTTGCGTTGATACTAAGCAGTGTAGTAATAAGACAGTTTAGGATAATTTCCAGCCTATAATTCTGGCAGGTTCAAATTGCCGGAGGGGGGGGGGGTTGAAGCCAGGTGTGCTTACAGTTTGTATTCATAATAAACTAGCACTGCAGTGAGCACGGTATTATTTGCCAACACGTCTGTAGTCACAATGTGCTAGGTGGCGCCGAATCTCACGCATATCTCGCATACGCTCTGATACCCAATTCTTCACAGGCCAGGAAGTAGCGGGTCATTCAACCAGCAGACAACTCTGCTTAGCGGTAGAACTTTTGTCCCCGGACATATCCACGACGAGCGATAACAGCATTGCGTTCTTCCTTTCAATCATTAACTTTCACCAAGAATTAAGCCCCAACGTCAGGTGCGTATGCGAAAGAGCAAAGCTCTCTTCCAAAGTGAAACACGCCCCTCGCCCAATACCACTGTTTCTCGGGAGCTTGCTTGCCGGCCCCCACCGGCACACATCCGAACTGTATTGCGTCGATTAGGCCACTCCTCTCTCCAGAAATGGCACACACTCCCTCGGCACATACGCGCCGCCTTTCGGGAGGGCACATGAACTCCCAGTCTTACTGTACATAAGTCCGCCACTCTTCGCAACAACGCGCAGCTCAGGCAAGCAGCACCAGCAAAATTTAGCAGTCATTTATTTTCGCAATACCTGTCTTTTCGCCCGAACCTTCAAACTAAAGCTTACCTACAGTAACACAGAATAATACTTAATATAATACAATATACCTTAGTTAATAAATATGAGCAATATATATATATATATATATATATATATATATATATATATATATATATATATATATATATATAATATTTGCTTGCACACTAAGTATAACTTAAGGAGTAAAGTTCATATTGTTTAATACATAACACTTGCGAAAAAAAATTATTACCCTAGACGGAATACATAAATATAAAATAGACATAAAAATATAATGTATCTGAATTAATGAGCTTACAGAGGTTTCATGTGACAAGGGGATGCCCAGATAACTAACCGTGGCATTATAAACGTTACAAAAACTTGTGCTAATATACATTACAATGTCTATACGTCACTATTCACAGTACTGACACTGACATGCAATGATCCAAAATATAGAAAACTCTATCGGAATGTAAATTCAAAGATCTGATTATACTACCTGCAAGTATGCATGTGTGACTCTCTTAATTGTTTAATTTTTCAACATATTTATTTGCAAGTTTTCTAATACAACACAACATATGTGTTATGAGTTGTTAAGTTACATTGTTAAACAAGTACAGGATATACAGCATGCACAAAACAATAGTTAGGCTGAACTATACACAACAGTATTATACGTAAACTGGCAAACAAATTATTTGTAAATTTACCACACCGATATAGGATTGTTAAGAGAGTAGGACTGGTGAGAGTTTCCCCATACATCAACGGTAGCTTTCCAATGCATTAGTTAGGAAACCAGTCAAATTTGCACTGATACTGGCAGGCATATGATAACTATGCTGAACAGTTACTCTGTTTACAAGCTGAAGTACGGTGAGTATCCCACGCTGTGTATGTATGAAAAACTTAAATTACAATTGAGGAAGTTTTATAACTGTAAATTATTCAATACACGAAATTATACAAACGTGAAGGTAAATCATGAGCTCTTAACCCAAAACTGAGAAAAAAATATATATATGTGGTTTATTGTTGAGTTCAATATGAAACACTCTTTAATATCACGGTAAAATTTAATTTCATTTGTGTTTAAAATATTTTGCTCTAGAGAAATTAAAGATAAAATGTCACCCAAATTCAGAGGCTGTTACAGAAGGGGTTCTTCTCCCACCCCCTCAGTAGCCCAAAACTCAGCATGACATTATCCTACGAAGTCTTAAAACTATCAGGAATAAATGTCATAACTACTTGAATTACTGATTTCACTTCATTAATTTAACATAATTTCCTAAAATTTTGATGAGAAAGTGCCTCGTTTCCGTGCAATGAATCGAAATTTCAGATATGTATGTACAAAATGGGAAATTTATCATCCCCACCCATTTTTCGTGGCTGGAAAACCAGGTTTCGAACCTTCCCGTACGTTTCGTTTCATATATATATTATTATTTATAAAATCTGCTATACGTATGACTTACCGGAGTTTTCCAGCAGAATTCTGGTGTGGAAAAACTTGGAGTAGTCCTTGAGCAGAGATGTTTCTGCACTAATTGTTACGAGAATTAGTAACTTAAAAAATAGTAACTCTGTGTTAATTAAAACAAGGTAGAAACTCATTAACGCTTTGGTTGTGACGTTCCTTCCGTTTGAAAGATTTTGGGAAGGAGGAAACTGGTGAATTAATTTAAAAATCTTGTTGCTTTTTACCGCCCTCTCAAGTTACAATCTCATTACGAACTTCCTGTTCCCATTTCCGGCTCAAGAATATTTCGCGTACCGTCGTAGCGGGATGCTCACGTATTTGCAAACAAAATATCATCTACATGATTTATGTTCTGGTTTTAAAAAGTCTAAAACTTTCATCAATCTCGCGTTCTTTTCAAAGTTTCATAGCCGCCAAAAGAAAGCTCAGTGTTGAATCAAAACTTTTGTTGCCCGAAGTTATTTCGTCACTAATACGACAAATTATGTTGCACTTTATCCTAAACGTATTTTTCTCACGTACAGCTCATTTATTTGCAGTATGACACACAATGTGAGAGCGAAGAATATCACATGGCTGCTATTGTGTAGTTAGCAGAGATTTATAGAATAACTAGCCGTCCCGTTGCGGCTTCGCCCGTGTGTAGTATAGAAAAGAGTAACTATATTTTAATTACGTTTTAATTGATGGTGTTACTATATTCTCTGTATATATTTAATTTGCGAATTTCCTTAAATAGTTTTCTATATATTTACGTACGCAGACTTTAAAGAAAAGTGCATGTATCCTGAAATAACTTTTTAGGTATTTACGTAAGCTTCATTTTAAAGCAGAAACCACCACGATATCTGAGATGGTTCAGGAGATACGCATGATAAATCGAAAACACGTTTTATTTTTTTACCGGCTTTCAAGGATGAATTTTGAGAAATCCTAAAACTGCTTTTAAGATATTTTAAATGAGCACCATTCTTATGCAAAGATCACCTCGATATCTTAAGTGATTTAAAAGAAATAGAGGATTTATTGAAAACACATTTAGCGGCTATTTACCGCCTTAATTACCGAATTTCGAATAATCAAAAAATTTTGAAATATGCATTTGTTTAGACATGTTTTGAAGTAAAAATGTTAACAATATATCATCAGATTAGAGAGTTATCTAAAATTTCGGGAAAACCAGTTTCGCCCCCTTTTCCCCCTTTAATTTTCGATTTTCGAAATATCCTACCTCAGTGGGTGCCTACGCCGTGAGGGGAAGCTAGGCTGAAAATGTGACATTTCTAGGTCCAGCGGTTTGGGCTGCGCGTTGATGAGTGAATGAAAGAGTGGGGTACTTAATTTTATGTATAGAAATTCTCTATTTAATTCGCCTTGACTGAGAAACTATTATTTTGCAGTTATAGTATGTGCGTGCCCTACTACGCGGGGAGGGGGCAGCCGTTCTTGCCCTTACTTACTCTTTATGGGCCTGGTAAGATTGTAGAACTCTCATTAAAGGGGCCGCAGTTAGCTCGGTGGCTAGAGCGCTCGCCTCCCACCAAGGCGATCCTGGTTCGCTTCCCATCGGGGTCGGTCCCCGGATTTTAGCATGTGGGAATCGTGCCGGATGATGCCGCTGGTAGGTGGGTTTCCTCGGGGATCTCCCGTTTCCCCCGCTCCTACATTCCGGCGCTGCTCCATACATCATGTCACCTAGATATTCAGTGCTCACCAAAATCTCGTCACTTGACTGTCATTAAGCACGGACCACTGACGTCATGTTCGAAAAAATGTACGTTTTCAACAAAAGCAGAAGCTGTCTTCACGTTTCAATAGCAGACTTACACAAAAACAAGATTTCGTACAACCACCATAAACAGGTTGTCGAAAGTCTAACCCGAAATATTTCAGCTGATGGAAATGGTGACAATTTTGTAATGTAACGTATTGCTATCTCTTTCTCTATCATACACTCAATCGCTCTTTGTCTCTCTTTCTCTTTCTCACCGTGCGAGGCGGCACAACGGAATCACATTCGTGAAGACCCCAGAGTTCAATCCTGGACTCCGGCCGTCCTTAACAAAAGCCATACCTGTTATTAAACAAATTAAGCCGCAATACTACAGCGCTCTTCAGGTGTTGTCAAAGATGTGCCTCTTAATCGCGCCATGATTGAAAGTTAGTGGGGCAAGAGTTTTCTAACGGAAAGCAGGAAGGCGGTTTTTCACCGCCGATGAAAAGACCGTGCCCCTTGAAACAACCCCTCCCTGTCCTTCTGTACGATGTTTACCCCTCATCACCTCCCACTCCAGTCTGGTGCCAGTTCTGCGGTGCTATTGTTTCGAGTGCCACCATTGTCCTCTCGTGACGACTGTCAGCTGTTTCCCTACCCTGCCCTCCCCCCTCCGCCAAGCACCACTGGCCCCTTCGATCGGCAGACCAATTAGCGCGCCCGATTAATTGTGTTATCCATGACCGAGCTGCCATCCACGCGTCCAGGAATGTTATTGTCTGATTAGTCGTTGTGTTGTGAGAGAAAACATTACTGTAATTCCAACTCGCTTCTCTCTGCTGCGCCAAGACAACTTTACTCTTTTTTTTTTATTTAAACTAACGGTGCTTTCGTGTTCGTGAAAATAGTAATTATCGACGTAATTAAAATTGGTAAGAGTCGATAATTAGCCAATATTATATAAACTTACGTTTTGAATAAATTAGGTTACAAGGTACAAACACTTTCCAACATTTTTATGTGACGGTTTTGCGATATCTGCTTCCTTTCAGGATTTAAAATTATAACTTACTAAAATAGCGTAAATAGGGACTTGATGCTTTAAGAGTGGCAGTTACCATGCACTTCAAATGCATTGTATTGTACGGGGAAATACGTTTTTTCGACGAAACTATTCTGTAAGACAGCATGCTTATTAAAAGCATTGTTTCTCTGCCCTCCATCGTAGCTAAACACGGTATTTTCAGACTGTCGTTTGCCGTACTTCAGAATGTACTAACCGGATGTATGCGAAACTCATATAGACTCGTGTACTGAACTTCGCTTCAGACATTGCACCAATAAAATTATGTGGTTACCCCTTAAGGGCGTTCAAGTGGGGAAAAATTCATAATTTTATATTTGTATAAAATAGTGTTAGTTTTGTAGACATTACTTCAGAGAACATTAACATCTAACGGAAAAAAATTAGCTCATCTAGTTTTCCCGTAATGTCACTTCAAAGTCAAAATTTGCATATTTTTACTTCATACAAAACTTGAAAACCAGTAAATATA